>CAUYQV010146682.1:0-54959 GCA_963574575.1 Galagoides demidoff
TTTTGTTAATTTTATAATGTTAAACTGTAATAATAACAAACAATTGTTGAGAAGTGATTATCGAGAACTGCTTATCAAAGTTTGCATTGTTGTCAGGCCCAGCCCTGCCCCACCCCCACCCCGCCCTCTGGCCATGCCTTACCGATGTTAAAATCTGGTCACCCTATACGTGATCTATTTTGAATTAATTTTTGTGAAGGGTAAAAAGTCTGTGTCTTGGTTTATTTGTTTAAATACATACATGTTCCAGCACTATTTGTTAAAAAGGCTTTCTTCATTTTACTACCTTTGTCCCTTTGTCTAACATCAGTTAACTGTGTCTAGTTCTAGTCCCTACTTTTTTCCATTGATTTTTTATTCATTGATTCTTTGTCAATAAGATGCTATCTTTATTATTATAACTGTATATTAAATTAAGTCAAAAAGTGTCAGTCCTCCAAATTTTTCTTCTCTTTCAATATTGTATTGACTATTCTAGATATTTTTCCCCATAAGCTTTAAAAAAATATATTACTATCCACAAAATAACATCCTGGGATTTTGACTGAAATTTCAGGAGATCAAAATGTGAAGAACCGATATCTGGGTGATTTTGAGTCTTCCTGTCCACAAATAAATGGAACGTCTCTTCATTTATTTAGTTCTATTTTGATTATTTCATCAGAGTATTATAGAATTTTTTATTTTGATTTGTGTATATTTTGTTAGATTTATGCCTAAGTATTTCATTTTAGGAAATGCTAATATAAATCATACTATGTTTTTAATTTCAAATTTTCCTTGTTTATTGCTAGCATACAAGAAGGCAATTGACTTTTTTATATTATTATCCTTGTATCCTGCAACCTTCCTATACTGACTTGTCAGTTCCAGGAGGGTTTTTTTTGTTGATTCTTTCAGTTTTCTACATAGACAATCATGTCATCCTCAAACAAAGATAATTTTATATCTTTCTTCCCCATCAGTATATATTTTATTTCCTTTTCTTGTCTTATTGCATTCGCAAAAATTTCCAGGAAAGTGTAGAAAGGAGTAATGAGAAGGGACACCCTGATCTTAGGGGAAAAGTTTCTAATTTCTTGCCATTAAGTGTGATGTTAGCTATTGGCTTTTCTATCAAGTTGTGGAAGTTTCCTTCTATTCTCAGTTTTCTGTGTATTTTACCATAGAAGTTTCCTTCTATTCTCAGTTTTCTGTGTATTTTACCAAGGATTTTGTCAAATGCTTTTTTTCATCCATTGCTATGATCATGTGATTTTTCTTCTTTAGACTGTTGATGGATGAATTATATTAATTATTTTTTAGTATTGAACCAGTCTTATATATCTGGGATAAATACCTACAACAAGCTATTGCAAGGCCAAGATGTGAGAACTGCATTTACAGTTCTCACCCATCCCGCTTTTTAATAGGGACAAGGCTTCTCTGGTCACAGGCTCATAGGTGGCACCACTTTGAGAATTTAACTCTGGGCTGTGCCCCATTCTCAGGTAAGTTTGAGATGACATGGCTGAAGCCACCACCTGGCTAGAGAGGCACAGGGGAGAACAAGCTCTTCTAAGCACACTTAGGACAATTCCAACCACCTTGCTATGGGCAATTGTGGGACTGGGGACTAGCCTCTCCAACCTTCTTCAGCTACCAGACATATCAATATGGACTGCTTAGGTCCCAGAGAGTTGCACCACAACTGCTACTATCATCATTTACCATCTTACCAGGGACCTAAGAACCCATTCACATACCTGGCCATGGCTCCTACTACTAGCTAATAACTGTTCCCAAAGGGGCCAGGAAATTAACAAATATCACTGATCCTGCATACTGACAAAGAAATCACACGAAGATCACACTACCACAGGCACCCAAAATCAAAGCTAAATGTCCTACTTAACCAACAACATACATATGTCTTCAGGAAAAAAATTCTCTGTGAAAATAATTTGAAAAACTTAGAGTAAGTAACTGCTTATCAACAGGACACAGGAAACATGAAAAAGCAAAAAAAATAAAATAAAATAACACCATCAAATGACAACAACAATTACCCAGCAACAAATCTCAATCAAGAAGAATTTCTAGAATGCCAGACAAGGAATTCAAAATATTGATTTTAAAAAGTTCAATGAGATGCAAGAGAAATCTTAAAACCCATACAAAGAAATCTGAAATCAATTCAGTATAGGAATAAGAAATGTACCAAAGATATGGATATTCAAAAGAAAAAACAGAAACAGAAATTCCAGAACAGACCAATTTATTTAAGGAAATATAAAATACATTTGAAATCTTTAGTAATAGACTAGACCAGGTAGAAGAAAGAATCTCAGAGCCTGAAGACAGGTGTTTTGAAATAATCTAGTCAGAGAAAAAAGGAAAGAATAAAAAAAAAAATAAGCAAAGCCTTGAAGAAATCTAGAACCACATAAAGCAATTGAGTTTAAAAATTATCAGTATTCCCCAGAGGGAAGAGAGATCAGAAGTTTAGAAAAGTTATTTTAAAAATTAGTGGATGAAAAGTTTCCAAGTCTGGTAAAAGAGTTAGGCACCCAGGTACAGGAGGCCTAGTGATCTTTAACATCAAGTGGGGGGAAAAAAAGTGAAAGTGAAAAAAAGAATTTTAAAATTAGCAGGACAAAAGCATTTAGTCACCTATAAATGTAACCCCATCCAACTAACAGCAGAGTTCTCAGCAGAAATCTTACAAACCAAGAAAGAATAGAATAGCATTTTCAAAGTACTTACCACTGATCTGTGGTCCGTGAATTAATTCTTCGAATCACGGAGACCAAGGACCTACTGAAGATGAAAGTTCCAGTATCATATTCACAGAATGAACTTTAAAAAACTATCCAGCTACATGCCAATTACAATAAAGTCACCTTATCTGCAAAGACATACTGAAAGTAAATAAGTGAGGAAAGATATCCTAGATAAATGGAAACCAAAAGGGAGCAGGTATACTATACTTATAGCAGTTATACATTTTACATTTTAAATATAAACTAATTTAAAGAGACAAAGAACGTGATTATATAAAGATAATGGGAGCAATTCAACAAAAGGATGTAATAATCTTAGGTATATATGAACCCAACATCAGAGTAGTCAGATTCATAAAACAAGTATTAGTAGAACAAAAGAAAGAAATATACAGCAATACTGTAATAGTGAGGGATTCAACACCCCCACGCAGAGCACTATATGGATCATCCAGACAGAAAATTAAAATAAAAATTGGACTCAATTGTAATTTAAACCAAATGGACTTATCTATATCTTTTTATCAGCACATGGAACATTCTCAAAGATAAACCACATGTTAATCCACAAAACAAATCTTAACAAATTTTTAAAAATTGAAATCATATCAAGAATCTTCTTATACCACTGTGGAATAGAGCCAGTAATTGGTTTCCAACAGGAACTTCAAAAACTATGCAAATACATGGAAATCAAACAACATGCTCCTAAAACAACCAGTGAAGAAATTAAAATAGAATTTTTTTAAAAATTAAAGCAAATGGAAATGAAAACACAACATACCCAAACCTATAAATACAAAAAAGCAATGCTAAGAGATAAGTTTATAGCATTTAATGTCTATATCAAAAAAGTAGAAAGATCAAAAATTAACTACTTAATGTCATACCTCCAGGTACTAGAAAAATAAGAGCAAATCAAACCCAAAATTTCAGTTGAAAATAAATAACAAAGATTAATGTAGAAGTAAATGAAATAGAAAAAAAAATGATTAACAAAATGAAAATGCTTCTTTGAAAAAAGAAAACTAAAATTAATTAACAACTAGCTAGACTAATCAAGAAAAAGAGATGAAGTTCAAATACACTAAGTTGGAACAAAGGGAGATCTCACAGCTGATATCATAGAAATACAAAAGATCATCAGAGACTACCATGATGAACTATATTGGAGTGTCCAACCTTTTTTCTCCTCTGCTAAACATTGAAAGAATAGTGTTTTGGCCACACATTAAATACACAAACATTAACAAAAGCTAATAAGCCAAAACAAAGGTCCACGCATACTTTTCATGATATCTGACAGGACAGATAAACAAAATAAGTCCTCACAAAATCAGCATGCAGCCCCTGGGCCACAGGCCAGCATCACTCTGATATGAAAACCAAAGAAGAATATAAGAAAAAAAAAGAAAGAAAGAAAGAAAAGAAAAGAAAAAGAAAGCTACAGACCAATATGCTCATAAATGCAAAAATTCTCACCAAAATATTAGCATACTGAATTCAAGAGCATATCAGAAGAATAATACACCATTATCAAGTGGTTTTATACCAGGGATGCAAAGATAGTTACACACACAAATTAATAAATGTAATACTTCAATTAACAGAATAAGTGACAAAATCCAGATGATTATGTCAATAGATGTGGAAAAAGCATTCAGTAAAATTCAACATCCTTTCATGGTAAAAATCCTTAACAAACAGGCATAGTAAGAAGATACCATAAAATATCAAGGCCAGGGCAGTGCCTGTGGCTCAAAGGAGTAGGGTGCCGGCCTCATATACCCAGCCCCAGCCAAAAACTGCACTGATAATAATAAAGGCCATATACTGTAAACCCATAGCTAACATTATACCTAATGGAGGAAAAGTTGAAAATACATGGAAGAAAACAAGAATGCCTATTTTCATCATTCTTATTCAATATAGTACTGGAAATCTTCACCAGAGAATCATGAAAGAGAAAAAAATTAAATAAAAGGCATCCAAATTGGAAAAGAAGAAGTCAAATTATCCCTGTCTGCTGATAATCAGGTATTATATCTAGAAAACTCCAAAGACTCCGCAAAAAACTCTTATATTTGATAAATTAATTCAGCAAAGTTTCAGGATACAAAATCAATGTATAGAAATCGGTAGCATTTCTATATACCAATAGTGATTAGCCAGGAACCAAATCAAGAAGGAAGGCCATTTTCAACAGCTACAAATACATATATATATATACACCCATAAGCACTATGTATATTCAACTAAGGAGGTAAAAGATCTCTACAAGGAAAACCACAAATATTGATGAAAAAAATTATAGCTGACACAGTAAAATAGAAAAACATCCCATGCTCATGGATTAGAAGAACTAATATTGTTAAAATTATCATACTGCCCAAGGAAATCTTCAATGTAATCCCTGTCAAAACACCAATGTTACTTGTCACAGAATTAGAAAAAATAATTCTAGCATTCATATGAAACCACAAAAGAACATGACTAGCCAAAGGCATTTCAAGCAAAAAGAATAAAACTGAAGGCATCATATTGCCTAACTTCAAATTATATTACCAGGCCATAGTAACCAAAAAAGCAAAGTACTGGTATAAAAATAGGCACAGAGAGTAATGGAACAGAGTAGAGAACCTGGAAATAAAGACACTTACTTACAGCCAACTGATTTTTTGATAAAGTAAACAAAACATACACAAGGGAAAGGATACTCTTTTCAGTAAATGGTTCTGGGAAAACGGTCCGGCTATACACACAAGAAACTGGGCTCCTACATCTCACCATGTACAAAAATAAACTTGTAATAAATCAAAGACTTGAATTTCAGGCCTGAAACTACAAAAAATACTGGACTAAAACCTAGGGAAAAACTCTCCTGGGCATTATTTTAGGCAAAGAACTCACGACTAAAACCTTAAAAGCACATGCAACAAGACCAAAAATAGATGCATGGGACTTAAAAAACTAAAAAGCTTCTGCATGGCAAAAAAAAAAATAATAATAATCAACAGGGTGAACAGACAGGCCGAGGAATGGGAAAAAAATATTTGTAAACTATACATCTTACAGTATTTATTAAAAAACTCAAGCCAAAGCAACCCAGACCCACAAATAATCCTATTAAAGAGTGGGCTAAGGATGTGAACAGACATTTTTCAGAAGAAGACAAATGGCCTACAGCCATATGAAAAAATATTTGACATTACTAATCATCAGAGAAACACAAATTAAAACCACAATCAGATATCATCTTACACCAATCAGATTCTCTATTATTAAAAAGACCAAAAAAAAAAAAAAAAAAAAAAAACCAAAAACAGATGTTGGCACCAATGTAGAGAAAAGGGAATTCATATACGCTGTAAGTGAGAATGTAAATTAGTGTAATTTCTATGAAATGTACAGAAATTTCTCAGAGAACTAACAATAGAACAACCGTTCAATCCCACTAGTGGCCCAAAGGAAAAGGAAAAGATAGCTGCACACCTGTGTTTATCACAGCACCACGCACAATAGGAAAGATAATGAAATCAACCTATGTTGTCCAGCGATGGAGAACTGGAGAAAGAAAAGATGGCAAATATACACAATGGGACACTATTCCGACATAAAAAAAGGATGAAGTTGTGTCTTTTGCAGCAACACAGATGGAACTGGCGGCCATTATCTTAAGTACAAAAACTCAGACCCAGAAAGACAAATGCTGCCTGTTCTCAGTTACAAGTGGGAGCTAAATAACGTGTACACATGGAAGCAGAGGATGGAATGATGGGAACTGGAGACTCGGAAGAGTGAGGGATGAGAAGGGGGTGGTTGATAGACTACTTGGTGGGTACAATGTGCATAGCTTCAATGATGGAGGCACTGAAGGCCTTGGGCTCACCACAGTGCAATATATCAATGTAGTGAATCAAATCAAATCTATTTTTAAGAAATAAATGTAATTGAATTTTTCTTGAAATATGGAAATATTCAAAATATATTAAAAATAATGAAGAAAATTTTAATATAATTTCTTCCCAAAACTCTATAAACAGAAATGCCATTTGTCACCGTGTCCCTTTACACAGAAGTATCCCCGAGTACGTCTTGAGGTATCCAAATTAATTTCCTCTGTGCCCCAATAAAGTTATTTTGGAGCTTTCCCCATTTGCTTCATCAGTCATTTTAAGTAACTGCGCTTTTGAAATTTGACCTGCAACTACCAGTTGTGTATTTCCTATGCAGTCATGTTTAAAACATCATCAAGAAATACTTACATTTGAAAATCTAGCTTTTCAAGAATGAAAAGTTAAATATGTCTAAATTATCTATCTTCTGTAGTACGTCTGTAATGATTTCAAAAGTGGATTTCATAATCCCCTTTTGGAAAGAAAAAATAAGTATTTAATAAGTAAAAGTTTTGCTGACACTGCAGTTACTGCATGTAACAGCTTGGGCATACTCATTTGCTGAGGAACAATATGAAGAGCTTGAAAAGGCCTATAATAAAGTAGCACTTTGATTTGTGTGGAGGGTAATATCTCTGCTCTGTCTTTACTTAGTTCATTAATATACCCGGATAGTATAAAGTTTGCAATTAAGCATGATAGAAACATGAACAGTGCCATCTTTTGGACAATGCTTAAACTTGATGCATATATACAGACATTCAAACTTGGGTCAGGCTATGTACTCAGTACCCATAAGCATTCATCACAGATGTCAGCAAGATCCTGTTGTTTATCATTAGCAAATTTCTAGGGCATGAAAGCTTTTACTGGCGTTATAGGAATGGGAGCCACCACGACTAAGCAGAGAGTATGTATCTTGGACCTATCCACCCACCTGGAACAGCCTGCTCAGATTGACTTTATAGTATCTTCGTGGAAATGCCACCATGGCCATGTGCTTACATGCTTCTTGGAGAACCTGGGACATTTTAATTGAATTTAAGTCCCTTTTCTAAATCTGGGATGAAATATATCTGGCTCAGGTGTCAGGTTTCAGAAAATAAGTGGATGGGTGTCATGTATAAAAATAGAAATGCTATTATAAAAATAGAAATGCCTATAACCATTATTCATAACTGAAGTGAGAGAATAGAGAAGAAAACCCTATTTCCCCAAAACTCATTCTTTTTTGTGGAAAAACGCAGACCAGCTCCATTTTGGGCAATCTGAAGAGATGACCTGTACATAGAGATGGAAGAATCTTAAAAGAGGAATTCCAAACCATGGCTCTACCAAGCATTTAATAACCATTCTACCAAGTATTTAATAACCATTAGCGTTATTCTAGAAACTCTGCATGAGGCAGTCCTATGGCCCCTAAAATTACTGTCACAGTTATTGTCTGAAGACTAGGTAAAAGGAAAAATGTTTCAAAGGGTGATTTTTAAAGGCGTGGAGGTGATTTTGATGATGATGATGACCAGGATGGTAGCTAATGTTTACTGGGCATTCACCATGTTCCAGGCACTATTTAAACATTGTACATGTATAAATTCATTTCATCTTCAGGAGAACCCAGTGAAGTAGGTTTTATTATAATCATCATTTTATTAAAGGGAAAACCATGATGGTTAGCAACTTGCCCACTGGTTCAGGAGAACCCAGTGAAGTAGGTTTTATTATAATCATCATTTTATTAAAGGGAAAACCAAGATGATTAGCAACTTGCCCAATGCCACATAGTACATCAGTGACTACATCCTAGAAATCTCACGTCAAAGATAACTGAAAAACAGTGGTTTGCCATAATGAAGAAGTGACAGGCTAAAGCTAGGATAAGAGCATGAGCATCAAATTCATTCACTCAAATTAAACACCCTTATTAATATTTGAGCACCTATTTTATGCCAGATACCACTGGCAGATCTGAGGATTGAACATAACAAACTCCCTGGCATCACAGAACTTGCATTACTGTGGAGCAGATACTACACAGAAACATCCTATAATGTCATGTGATTGTTAGAAAAACAGGGTAATGAATAAGTTAATGAATGCTTGGGGGACACTGTGCTAGGGTCAAATAAATATGACATAACTGACACCAGTCTGATGAGGAACACAAACAGACCCAGTATTAAAAGGTGGTATGACTTGGGCCAAGGCAGAGGTAAGCACAGTCTGCCTCAATGCATGTGGGGTTCCCCACCTAGACTGGGAATGAGGGTTTTCAGAGACAGTGATGTCACCACTGAGAACAGTGAACAAAGAGAATTAACTAGACAGAAAATGTAGAGACACCTCAGGAAAGAACAAGCACAAAACACACAACTTGAGAGTTGAGCAAGGTCTGGTAGTGCCAAATAATGAGATCTTATGATATGTGGAGGGTGACAGCTAAGAACAGCCGGGTCCGAAATGCTGAACAGAGGTCACATCACATCAGACCTCACAAGCCCTGAGCTGAAGTACGTGTTAATCCCTAATGCCCAGGGCCACGAGTAGACTCTGAGATACCCGTGATGGGAAATGATGTGAGGGATTCCATTTTATGCAGAGCCCACTCCAACAACTATGTGGATCATGGGCTGGAGAGGGGCAAGGCATCTGAAAAGGCTATGGCCTTGCCTATTTTCCCACATCTTCTGTGGCCTTCTCTGCCTGGTTGTCCTTCTTCGAATCTTAGGTCTCCCTCTGTGACCCCAGGCAGGTGGGACCACTCCTGGGTGCTGCCCCTGCAACGGTTCTCCCTCTCTGCTGTGTGAGAGTCTCTTTCTACTTGTCTCTCTCCCAAACTAAACAGTAACCTCACACACCTGCCAGAAATACTTGGACTCCTTCCTGTGTGAGTGACTATCCTGTAAATCACTGGATGTGTGGCACAAAGCTCTAAAGAAGGATCTGAAATTAGAGATAGGAATCTAGGCATCATCAGCTGGTGGAAACAATTTGCCTCCCATTGATGATCCCATGGCCCTAGGAGAGTGTTTTCAGCATCACCCTGAAGGGCAATGCCAAAAATATAAATAAATAAACCCTATACATTTATCATGCTCAAAACACGTTACCTGTATCTTTTTCTGGCACTTTCTGTCTTCCCAGGAAAGAAAGCAGGTGGTGGGGTGTACTTATTTTCCTTTTTTTTCTCTCTCTCTCTCTCCATTGATTTCTTTTCAGCTCAAATAAAAGGCTTTTCAATGAACAGCAAAGACAACATTGAAATGATACATAAACAAGAAGATCTCCCTCTTCAATTTCAGGGAATGACTTTTCTTTCAAAGCAAAGGTGGAAACAATCTCCTTTCCCACCCTCCTCTTCTAAATCCTCCCCCATCTCTGAAGGCCTTCACATCTCCTTAGACTCACACCTCTCTGTGTTTGATTCAGCCTAAGTTTCTCTTTAGAAATAGTCACTCCTCCCTGGGTTGGCTCAGCCTGAGCCTGAAACCCTTTCTGCTTGTGAAATAGGATTTAGCACCAAACATCCTACCATCGTTTTCCTATGAAGATCTCCCACCAAGGCGACAAGATGCATCTTTTCTGGATGAGGTTAATGGAGCTGCTGCCTCTGTGCACACCTTGTGTTCAGTGCTTGATCAAAATACAACTTAATATGCTAATGAATGCTAATTAGGGCAGGCTATGGTGTGTCCAGCTGTCGTATCAGTTCATTTCACTGCACCCCTCTGCTGGAAAGAGTTACACTTCCCTACTCCTGTGAAGATTATTTAAATTGAATATAAAATAAGAAGATTTTGTCCTCAGTTCTTGTCTTTGTAAACATCATTATTCACATTTATTTTTTGCCTTTTTCTATACCCTTGTAGATGCCTGAATGTCATACTTTCAGAAAGCTTGAAGAAGGAGTGAGGCCAATTAACAAATATTAAGCAGATACACAAAGGAAGAATATGTGTGTGTATGTGTGTGTGTGTGTGTGTATGCTGTTTATATAGCGTATGTGTATATATTGTGTGTATATGTATATAGATATATTCTTGCACAAATATAGAACTAAGTACATAAGAGACCTTTCAGAAATGCTGGGCTGTAGATGCTCTGAATGGCTTCTGAATTGCTGGGTATTATTTTAAATTGGAATGAAAGTGCAATTCTCGGTTGAATGGGTTATGACTTTCAAAAGTCTTTGAAAAAATTATTATAATAAAAATCTTGAGACTTCGTGGTGAAAGCCTTTGTGTCAAAGAGTATTAAAGAGAAGCCTTTTTGAGTGTAGTTGTGTACCTCTTCCAGTGGTTGAAGGAGTGATTTCAACGTAGGCTGACATGAATGTTAAAATGAATTTCTCCCTGGTTCATATATAGAAGTATGAGTTATACTCTCGCCACATGTGGGATTGCAGTTCATGGACGTGTCCTGCTTTGACCTTGGCATAGAAAGGATATAACAGGAAGAGGACTTTGTGAAGCCGTCTCATTGACGAGAACTATCGTCGTGCCGAGTCTCCAACACTGTGCCCACGCCCAGCTTCTGAAGAAAGGGTGTTAGTCCCTTATATCAAGCCTGGTTGGGGGGCTTTCTGGAAACAACTGAAAGAGTATTAATTCTAAGAACAAGCGCCTGACCTACTTCTGGAAAAGCTCAAGTTGCCTGTGACAACAGGATACTGGTGTCTGCATTGCCATAGTAATAGAGGCAAAGGATTTGTGAGTGTTTCCTATGGAGCAGACCGGGGCCGGGCAGAAGGCAGGGTCATTCTGAGGTTTATGAACAGTTATCATGGTTTAGAAACAATAATCCCAATAGTAATCACAGTTGGCCAAATAAATTTTATTCTGTATGCAGGTTTCCTATAAACTCCTCAATACAATGTTTACTTTTTGAAAATCCAAGTGCTTTCTTTTATGCATGTAGATACTAAAGCCCAGTGAGAGATTTCCCAAGGCCTCAAGTAGTGATACTTAGAAACCAGGACACCCAGCAGAAGTGCAGCCACACTCTTCAGGTGAGCTACCATCTACACAAATGCAGACCAAATCCAGATCAACACGTGGTGTCTACCACTTTCCAACAACCACTTTTTTCTGTGCATAGGTCTGCTTGGATATCCTTTCGCAAAAGACAGGTCCTGGCAAAGTCTAACAGAGTTAGGAAGGTGGCATTAACTTAGCCATTGGTTCAGGATGTATTTTATATCGTTTTGGTAACGGACGTGATGGATTCATTTTCATTCTGTACTTACGATGGATAGAGAAGGAACACGAGCTGCTGGGTCTGGCTTTTGTACCCAGATGCCTGAAGAAATCTGATTGAAGTGGCATGAATGGAAGATGGGGAGTTGTGACTCCTTGCTATATGAGAGTCTTTTCAAGTGCTTCCCTTGCTGCCACAACAAAGCTGCATTCCCTCCCACGGAGGATGCGTTTCTTGATTGCCTGTCTCTAAGAAGGAGCCAGAAAGGCGAAACCAACAAAGCTGCACTGACCACTTTAAACCCCCAGATCTGGAATAATAGGTTTCCAAATAATAGGTTTCCAATAATCATGTTGTAACATCTACACAAAGGCGCACACTGTGTTTTACAAGTTTACAACCATTTGGATCAATTTCATAGGGATATCCAAAGACTCCAAATCTAAACACTGATTCCTTTGGTCATTTATTTTCCACTTTTTCCTTTTGCATCAAAATCTTTACATTGGAAGCATAGATACCCTGACCCTTCAACTCCTCCTTCTGGTCTCCAACAAATAACAGGGAAACTGTTAGAGAAAGGCGCAGAAATCTGCTTTTTCAAGGCAGAGCACCTTTGTTCATAGGCAACATACCAGCGAGGAAAAGATAGATGAAGTTTTTTAAAAACCTTAAATATTAAATCTGGAAGGATTTCAAAGTTAAATGAATGAAGGAAAGAAGAGCACTGTTCTCATCTAGTAACCGTGGTCTGCTTCACTATCTCGTGCAGGCATTTTCTTTAGTCTTATTATGAGTATTTTCATTTTGAAAACTTGATCTCATTCCTAAAATTTGACCCCCTTGGAAGGAAGCAATTGGAAAGATATTGGTCAAAAGATATAAAACTTCAGTTAGGCAAGAGGAATAACCTCAAGGGGTCTATTGTAGTTAATAACAATGCATTGTGTGTTTGAAAATGGCTAAAAGTACACTTTTAGTGCATTTTAAGTGTCCAGAAATAAATATGTGAGGTAATGCGTATGTTATTAGCTTGATCCAGCCGTTCCATGATGCCAGGAGATTAAACCTGGGGGTTTGCTCCATGATCAACGTCTCATCAAGCTGTTCTCTAGGTAGTGAGCACATCAGCCTATATTTAAATTTTTGCAAGACCAGGCCATGTCCCACATTGTCACAAACAGTCACAAATATCCTGAGTTGGCTTTTGTGTAGTGCTGGACCCTGGTTTGTTCCTTTTTTCCTTCAAATCAACAGAAATCCATGCAAATGAGAAGGCACTTGTCTGCTACATGATTTATTACTCAGTCTTTGCAGGGCCCCGACACTTCATTTGAATATTTGCTATTTGTGATCACATGCAAGTTGTGCCCAGTGCTCTCTGTCTTGAATGCAGGACTTTTTACTGCACTAAGACGTATTATTCACCACTCTAAAGGCAGCAAAAGGATTGATTTATCCAGGTATGTACTGCTCACCCAGCAGCAGTCGGATTCACAATCATTTGCTTAGAAAATCCATCAGAATTAAAGAGCAAATTTCAAAATAAATTGTTATCGTTTATGTCTGCAGTCTAGCTGCAAACACCCTGTGAGGTACAAAAGATCTCTCTGCCTAAATGTTTCTTTGAACCTCTCCTTAGTAAAAACAATTACGAAAGCAAGTGCCGTGGGAGTTTTTCTGGTGACAACAGCCGGTGTTTGACCTCATGATGTTGAGGTGGGCTTTCAGCTTCATCTGATTTATGTTAACAGCAACCCGGCTCATCAGAATGAGTCAGGACTCCTGAATCATCACTGTCTCCCAGCGCTGAAAGAGCAAACACTGTAGAAACAGAAAACGGCTGTTCCTCCATGCTGCTGAGTGCTGACAGGAGCCTGGTCCAGTTTCCTCTTGCCCCCAGTGAGTCAGAATTCTTGCAAAGCCTTCCCCAAGACTTGGGTGGTCCCTGTTAGAAATGGGTTTGGCTCTTATCCTCTGATCCATTCAGCTTTTGCATCCCTCCTGAAGCATCCTTCAAGATTACCAGGATATCACATCCGTGTAACAGAAGAATATGAGATTCAGGGAAGTCACTTCCAGCAATTTTGTGGCAAATATGAAAGCGAATGGTCAGAACTCTGCTTGGTCCCAGACTTTTGCCAGCCTGTGGTGAATCTCATTGCCTCCGTCAACTGTATATAAATATGTTTTTTTCTAAATTGTCCTGATGAAATTTGCCTTCAATGGCTGGCTTATCCACTTTCTTACAATCTTAACCCCAGGGTCACCCGTCTCCCCTTATTTTAGCTAAACGTAAGCAGTGTCTCCTAGTGCTTATGGCCTTGGACTTTGGAGCGAGATGCCTCAGATAATTTCTGCCTCACTCTTTGCCCTCTCTGTGACTTGGGATATGTTATCAAGTTGAACCATATGAGCTATGAGGTTGCAATATCTGTGGGCCAAAAAGGGTTAAATATTAGCAATTTCATGTGGTTCAACCTTAATTTCTCTGAAAATTTTGATTTCTTCTCCTGGGAAAAGGGGCAAAGTCAAAGAATCTGTTTTTTGGAGTCACTATGAAAATCAATGGGTTCCCAATACCTGTCAAGACTTAGTATATCATACCTGGCACAGGAGGAGAGTAGCTGTTTTTTTTAATCACATCCAGTGGGGGCACCAATTAGGAGTCATAATTTTTGTTGTGGCTGACTTCAGCTGAGCCTGTTGAAGCAGTCCTTGCAATGAGATTTTAGCATTCTGGTATATTATAACATTTTTCAATACAGAAATGTTCATTTGTAATGTTGGTAACACATTAAAAATCTGAAAACTGAAAAACTGAACTATAACCTGTATGTAGAGAGTTAAACACTGAGTTAAAATTTCAACTCAAACTAAGGTGCCACCATTTAGAACATATTCTCATTACATTCCTCTCATTTAAACCCTTTCAAACAATAACTCATTGTTGTTGGAATTTCACTTATCGGGTTCCTGGTGAGGTTAAGTGCTTTTCCATTTTTCAATTGATCATTTGTATTTCAACCCAGAACTGATGAGGTCTCAAATCTACCTGCAAAAGGAGGAGGAGAGAGGACTTCAGGCTCTTTCAGAGACATTCTGGAGTGTTACCATCTCCCTCTCTCTGCTCTTCCCCCCTCCCCTGCGCCCCCCACCCTTCCATCTCATTTAGGCTCACAGAATCTAACTTCTTCCCTAGAATAATTTATTTTAGCCAGGGTCACCTTCAATCAACATCATAGGTGGGACTCAAGCCAAGAGGACAAAGGAATCTTGGTCCTAACCTTGGCTCTTGTCAGGAAGCACAGCATTAAAGAACAAAAGCAAATGACAATGGTGGCCATGTCTCCCTTTAAAAATACCAGCATTAAGCAAAATAAATACCAAAATACCAGGATTGTCATTTTGCTCCAATATGCAAGCCAATGATAGCCTCAGTCCTATGAAGTTTTCATTCTAATCCAAAGCAACAAGTTCATCCTGGTGCCCATCCACAAGTTATTCCCCTAACCTGGGAGAAAAGAAAATCCTTGCATTACCCCCCTTTTCCTCTAGAAAATACTTCCTTTCTTGAGGTGACATGTCAGCCATGACCCCTAACACTGATTTCATATAATACAAGTGACTGATCAAGTGCTAAATTATGTAGTATAACCTTTAAGTGCTGTAACTGTTCAGAGAAAGAAGGGCTTCTCAGAACAGCTGGGACTCAAATTCTCTCCCCGGAGTGATTCAGAAGAATGTGTCTCTTCTCTGTTCTCCTTCTATTCTTGGCTCTATTGCTATGATGTCTGGCCCTTTCTCAGAAACCTTTAGAAATGCCTGTCTTAAAGCAAATTAAAATTCTCAATCTGAAATTTCGGAACTCCAGACTCTGTAATTTATCCTTCCTGGTTACCAAGCTGTCCTCATTTCCAGTGCTGGGCTCATGGCTCTCATCCAAGCAACCCTATTGGCTTCGCCCACTTCTAACCTCTTGTTCTTACCCCTGAGCCCCCCACTAATCTTTGCAACTTTGGTGAATGTTGCTGCTCCTGCTTCTCCTTCTCCATCTTCTTTTTCTCAAAATCTCCACATTTCCATCTAACTCTGGTCAGCCAAGAGCACTCAAACCAACCTGACATAGCTAACTATGTAACCATGTCAGAAATACGGTGGTGCCTTGGGGGGAGTTGTTTCATTCAGGTGTGGTGGATTAGTTGCTTCTTGCATTTATTTTCTTAGACAAAGTTTCATTTGTGTGCCCCCAACTGCCCCAGTAAATTTAAAGCTCTTCAAGAGCAGAAGCTGTGCCTTCTCTTTGCTCTGTTGCTTTCCTTGGTGCTCAATGCTCTGCACACAGTGGGTGCCCCAGAGTTTCTGCTGACTGATGGATGTAATGAAAGCTTCAACGGCCTCATGAACCAATGGACCACAGAGTGCTGTAATCACGCTGCTGTTCGTCTCAACCTCCACACTCTGGGCAGAAAGCCAAAGCCCACCCAAGATGCTGTAATGGTCTTATAATGACACAGTATTTGTTTACAAGCCTTCTTAAGAGAAAGTCAATTTGTAGTCTCTAAAGCCTTCAAGACATATTGTCTTATTAGCCCTCCTGCTGTGGTTTGGGAGTGATATAACCCTCCATAGAAAAGGAGCAGCCTCAGAGGGAATGGATCCTGCTTTTAGGCTTCTTGGTGAAATTCACAGGATAACTGAGAGAGAAACCTCTGGTCCTCCCACTCCTTAAAGCCTTCTTTGATTTCCTGGGCTAGCAGTGATGATTCCATGTTTTAAATTCCTGTGCTGTCCGTTGTCTGGAGTGGGGAAACTGGTCTTTGGTATTTCTACAGTGAGTAAACAATGCTGGCCAGTAGCGATCACTGATGCTAGCCAGGAAGTGAGTAGGAGGCTCCTGTTAATTATCCCCTGGTGCAGAGTTCACAGATACATTTTCTTTTTCATCTTTGCCTAAAATTGGATGGCGATTAGAGAGCAATGACACCCATTCTTGGCCCGCACTAGCCCACTGAGATGAAATAAGTGCCCTTCCCTTCAAGTCTGTGCAGCCACTTCTCCTCTCTTTTCCCCTGGAAATGGGTATTAGCCAGACCAAAGCCTTACCAGCTGGTGATCATGATATTAAGTCGCTTAACTTGTTTTTTCAGATCTGATATGTTTCCATGGAAATAGCAGTTGGAAGCCAGCAACTGAGAAGTAAGAATTCTGGTTTTTCCTCACCTTCTGGCTGCTGACAGAGAGCCAGATTTTCAAACACGCTGAAGAATCTTAGAATATTTGATCTGGGACATCTACCATATGTCATTAAAATAAAAATTCCCTTAGTTCATTTTTTGTGTGTGCCCCTCTATTAGTCTTTATGACTGTCAACTAACATTTAGGTCACATCCAAGGATCTTGGAACTGGCCTGCAGTAGTGAAGGTAACAGTCAGGGCCGATATTCAGAATATCTGGGTTCAAATCTCACAAATGTCAGTGATAGAAATATGAGCAAGAAATATGTCCCCATTTCTTCTTATATAAAAAGTAAATTATTATCTCTAGGGTGATTAAGAGCATGAAATAAAGTAGGAGATAAGGTATGAAATACATTCAGTGTAGGGTATACTGTTGGTGATCATTAAATGTCCATTGGACCTTATTGGAGAGACGGAAAAGCAGAAAACTGTCTGTGTTTCTGCCTCTGGCCACTCCCCTATTCACTGATGTCCTCACCAAGCTAAGAGGCAACACCCTTTGTTAATATTAGGTTGTAATCCCTGACTCCAAATGAACTTTGTGACATGTGTCATTTGTTTCTTCTTGCTGCCATAACAAATTACCACAAACTTAGTAGCTTAAAACTACACAAATGTATTACCCTGCAGCTTCTGTAGGTTAGGCATCCAGCACCCAGGTGGCTGAATTCTCCACCCAGGGTATCACAAGGATAAAATCAAGGTTTCAGTGGGAACTTCAGTTCACATCCAGAGTCCAGGGTCTCCTACCTAGCTCACAGGTTGCTGGTGGAATTCATTTTCTCCTAACGCTTTGCATATGGCCTCCTCCATCTTTGAGCTAGCAACAGCGTGTCAAATCTTCACGTTTGGAAGTCACACAGAGCTGGAAGAAAACTCTTGTTTTCAGAGGTTCTTGTGACTGCATTGGGTCCAACCAGATAATTCAGGATAATTTCCCACCCAACGGTGGGCTGATGAGTAAGTTAGTTACACTTGCAAAGTCTGTTTTGCCAGGTAGCACGGCACAGTCAAGGGCATGAGCCCAGGGCATGAAGGTTGCAGGGACAAAGATTTTGCTGAGCACATGATGGATCTTGGAGAAAAGAAATGTGTCTCATGCTCCTTACCTGTTGCAAATGGGGAATTGGAAAACAGTGGGAAATAACAGTCACCCTGCCGGAGCAGAACCAACATAACCTGATGTTCCTTTAAGTGTTTCTGATAAACTCATTATCCCCATGCCAAGCCCTCTGTAGACCTGAGCTTTACTCTTCAAGCGTACTTTCAGCCTCAGCATCAGCCAGCTGCTTTCTTATTGGCCACCTTTGTAATTTGATTCTACAGGAAGAAAAACAAAATTCAGAAAAATTGCTACTTTCTTAAATTTGATTGTGCAGCATAAAAAATATCTGAAAGTATGGTTATTTTATCTTTAGAGAAATTCACAGTGGAGACAGATTCCAATAGCATGGCTGATTCCATAGGAGATGGGCTTCCCAAACCACTCTTCATGAATACACCTTCAGAGAACCACACATTGTCTGGAATATTTTCCAAAAGTCATGGGACTAATGAAAAGGAAAGATTGGCTGGGCACGGTGGCTCACACCTGTAATGCTAGCACTCTGGGAGGCCGGGCTGAGTACATTGCTTGAGCTCAGGAATCGGAGACCAGACTGAGTAAGAGCAAGATCTCATCTCCACTAAAAATAGAAAAACTAGCTGGGCATTGTAGGGGCCAACTGTGGTCTCAGCTACTCGGAAGGCTGAGGCAAGAGGATCACTTAAGCCCAAGGGTTTGAGGTTGCTGTGAGCTGTGATGCCAGGGCACTCTACCCAACAGACAGAGTGAGATTCTCAGTCAATAAGAAAAAGACAAAATCTGGGCTAAACATGTGAAATCAAAAACCTCAGTACCTTGCATAATCCTTGCTTAAATTAAGATGACATATACATAGATGTGCTAGGAAGTTCAGTTGCATTTAATTATTCAAGAGGAAAAGAATGCCTCCTTTTCAATGCTATGATTCTTAAGGGCAAGTGGGTAATTGGGAGTGGACAGATTCTCAGAGATTTATGAATAATGTTAAAAATCACATGGAAACTTTCCCAGAAAAGTTCACCTGATTTTGAACTACCATTTTCTCTAGGTAGGTCAGGAAACAAGACCCAAATTGAAAACGTGCCCTACTTTAGAGAAAATGGCCCCTAAGGTCCCAGCACTGAGCCCTGAGTGCCAGCTTTAAACACTGATGTGAGCTATGTTGATCCTTCAGGAAAAAGGTCTGGGATCATAAATCTGCTTCACTGTGGCTTCCTGTGAAGTACAGTCTACATACCACCTCTCCAAGGGCAGCCCTGTGCAAATGGACAGATGGCCACGGTTCATTTCTTCAGCAATACTTTCCTCTCTTGAAAAATTATCATTCCCCCATCACCCCCAAGAGCATTTGCATTTTGGTTTATCTGGTGAGAAATACTCTTTTTCACTGTACAATTATTGTATTGACTCAGGACCATCTGCCTCTACAGAAAGACCCCCTTACTCAGGGTGCCACCCGTGCTTCTCCAGGGTATTATAGATTAACAAGTCACTGAGGCTAGAGACTGGCTTCTCTAACATTAATTCCCAGGAGACAGAGATTTCCAAAGCAAAGCAGCCCTACTGATATTTCATGAATTTGGAGATTGTATGAGTCAGAGTCAGGGTAGACCAACTGCTATAACAAACAAACCTCCCCCACCCCAAATCCGTGGAGGTCAAAAGAAAAATTCTATCTCATTCTTGCCAGGAGCCAAAGCAGGAATTCCTTGTTAAGTAACTCCCCGGGCTGCCTCTCCTTCCCTGGCAACTCAGGGACTCAGCTACATCCTGTCTTCTCTATCCTCTAAATCCTCAAAAGTCTTTTTTCATTCAACTGGCTAATGAAGAAAAATTGTGTACCAAGGTGCCTTGGAGCACTGCAGTGAATTCATACGTGTCACAAGAGATTTAAAAATGTTTAGGAAAATTCCACAGGACTCCACAGCTGCTGGACCCTGCAAAAACGACTATCTCAAGGTAGTTCCTTATTTCATTAAATCATGCTACATTAATTTTGATAATGCTATATCTTTTTTAATCTGTGTGTTCAGCAGCTGCTGTAATAAAGAGCAAGTACTGCATTAAATTCAGTGTGGGATAGGAAATGAAGACGGTGGTGTCTCATCGGATTTCCAGGTTGAAGGAGTTGTGCAGTGCCTAAACAGGCATACACATCCCATTAGTAAGCAATTGCTGTTATTTAAGAAGGAAACATTTGGGGGCGGTGGCACCTGTGGGTCAAGGAGTAGGGCGCCGGCCCCATATACCAGGTTTGAACCCTGCCCGGCCAAAACTGGAAAAAAAAAAAAGAATGGAATAGTTGGCTTTTCATTCACATGCACTTTTTTTTTTTTTTGAGACAGAGTCTCACTCTGTTGCCCTAGGCTATAAGTGCGGTAGCATCCTAGCTCACAGCAACCTCAAATTCTTGGGCTTAAGTGATCGTCTTGTCTCAGCCTCCCAAGCAGCTGGGACCACAGGCACCTACCACAACACCTGGCTATTTTTTCCATTTTTAGTAGAGATGGGATCTCCCTCTTGCTCAGACTGGTCACCAACTCCTGAGCTCAAGCAAACCCACCTGCCTTGACCTCCCAGAGGGCTGGGATTACAGGCATGAGCCATCTCGCCCAGCACGTACTATTTTTTTTTTTAAGCACAAACTTTTTAGGACATAAATACTTATTAAAGTGTTTGGACCTAAACCACTTCATAAGTGGAACTGTTTAGTATTTTCTCTGGCCAAGGAGTACAGTAAAAAATGGACCACGTCAGCTCGGCTCCTGTAGCTCAACTGGCTAAGGCACCAGCCACATACACCTAAGGTGGCGGGTTCAAATCCAGCCCGGAACCATCAAACAACAATGACGGCTGCAACCAAAAAATAGCCAGGCGTTGTGGCGGGCGCCTGTGGTCCCAGCTACTTGGGAGGCAGAGGCAGGAGACTCGCTTGAGCCCAGGAGTTGGAGGTTGCTATGAGCTGTAATGCCACGGCACTCTACCCAGGGGGACAGCTTGAGGCTCTGTCTCAAAAAAAAAAAAAAAAAATGGACCACGTCCCTGAGAGTACCAGGAATAAACCAAGAATAAATGATTGTGTTGAAAAAAGTACTTCAGGGCCAACCCCAGAAGTAGTATATGTCTCCTCCATCCAATTTCCACTGGCCAGAATTTACTCAGATAGTTCCATCTAACAGCAAGGGAGTACAGGGTCTAGCAGTGTGTCTAGGAGAAAAAGGAAAACAATTTGATGAAGGCTTGTCATTCTATACTGCAAAAATGAACAAGGGGAGACCCCAAATGGTCCCACATCCACAGTCTGACTTGCCCTGAAAAATGACGCAGCATACACTCTCAGCGTCTCAGAGCACCCGCACCATCTCGCTATTCTACAGCCCTTAGGATCTACAAAGCACATAAAAACCATGGCTCCATTTACTTCTCATAACTTCATGAGCTGGGCAGAGCAAGAATTGTTCCTGCTCTTCACAGATTAAGAAATTAATTACAGACACTGGATAATTTTAGTTCACCCAGATAGTGTAACAGACAGAAGTTGGACCCAAATCCAAGTTTTACATGGCTTTAAGTGTTCTTTCTACAACAGTCAATGGCCAGGCCAGTGGAAACTCATTGGTTAGGCATGGGGCTTACGTTCAATGACAGTGATATGACTTATTTGGCAGAGGGAGAGGGTAAGTAGGAATGGGAAAAGACCACTGTCAGACAAGTAGCCCCTACTTACAAGCAGAGGATGGTCATGTCCTGAAAAGGACTGTTGGTGGACATGAGGACCCATCAGACAAAATGTAATCCTCACCTTCTACTACACTGGACTCTCTATCTCCCCAGCTGCTGTAGTTTAAATGTCTTCCCCAAAGTTTGTGTGTTGGAAAATTAATCCCCAATGCAACAGCGTTGGGCTGTAGGACCTTGAAGAGATGATTAGGTCTTGAGGTCTCTGTCCTCATGAAAGGATTAGCTATCAGAGTGTTAGTTATTAAGTGAGTGGGTTACTAATAAAAGGATGAGTTCATCTTCTCTCTCACTCCCCATCCCCTTCCACCCTCTGCCAGGGGAGACATAGCAGTAGGTTCTCAAGATGTGGTCCCTCAATCTTGGATTTCCCAGCCTATAGAATAGCAATTTTCAACCAGTGTGCTGTAAGAGGATCATTAATTTTTAAAGATCATTTATTAAACTATTTTCAGAAGCAGTCCAAAGCACAGTAAGTATATTCTTTTTTTTTCCCTCTTTTTTAGATCAGCATAATTTAAGTGTGCTGTGGAAGTTTAACTATAGGCTCAAGTGTTCCGTGAGATAAAAAGATTGAAAAACACTGCTCTAGAACTGCTAAATAAATTTATGTTTGTTATGAACTACCCAGTTGGTCGTTTTCTGTTGCAACAGCCACAGAACAAACCAAGATGCCAGCCTAGTAGCCTTGTGACTTACACAGGCTTTGTACCGTCAACTCTCAATTGCAGTAACAATAGACTGGGGAAAGGAATATATCAGGAGAGAGAACTACTACTAGGTCTTATCTACCAGCTGGATTGCCTTATGATTTAAGCCAATTTATCTTGAGGACTATTTTCTAACATAATTGAGTTATATTAGAAGTACTCTCTGTGTTCTTTAAGCTTATAAATTTTAAATTTGAGACAGAGTCTCACTTTGTCACCCTCGGTCACAGCTCAGAGCAGCCTCAAACTCTTGGGCTACAAGGCATCCTCCTGCCTGAGACTCCCAAGTAGCTGGGACTACAGGCACCTGCCACAATGCCTGGCTGTTATTTTTAGAGAGAGGGATCTCACTTTTGTTCAGGCTGGTCTCTGAACTCCTGAGCTGAAGCAATCCACCAGCTTTAGCCTCCCAGAGTGCTCAAATTACAGGTGTGAGCCACTGCTCCCAGCTGAAGCTCATAATTATTAATGGAAAGAAAGGCGTCTGGTCAGGAGTACAGAAAACCCTTCTGGGATTGGAACTTGATAAAATGTTCCTTTTTTCAGCAGTCAGCTAAAATATGCCAATTTGGGGGCATGTGTAAGAGATGATTCCCAGCAGCAGCTCACAATATAAATGATCCTCGTGAAGTCTGTATGCATACTCGTCTAACTGAGGCAGCTGCTCAGCCTCTTAAATTCTCTTCTGCCCCAGTAAACAAGAGGTTCTGCCCCAGTAAACAAGAGGTTAAAAACCTGGAAGCACGGAACCTAAAGAAGTTTCCAGCTATCATTTTACTGCTTTGAATGGCGGGCACGTGGTGAGAGACGACTAACCATCTGGGGAGAGCTGAGAAGGAATTCTCTTGCATGGCCAATCTTTATGTGATTGTATTTCCTGTTTACATTTATTTTCTTCCTCAAGCTTCAAATGAAAGTCATTTGAGTCAGAGATTTCATCACTGGATAGAGGTCAGAGGCCAATTGATGTTCTGATATGTTCCTCTTTTTTCAGCAGTCAGCTAAAATATGCCGGTTTGGGGGCATGTGTATGAGATGATTTGAGGCCAGGCTTTGGGAAGAAAAGTGACTTCTCTCGTGCTCATCAGTGATTTATAGCTGTGTGAACTCGAAGTAGCTTGCCTGCAAAGCTATACTTAGAGCCAGGCCAATTGAGTCTGATGGGACGGAAACTCAAATTATTGATGAAAGGGCTCGGGGCCACATTTGAAAAGTTTATTTTCGGTGTGGTTTCTAAATGTGCATGTAAGTGCCTCCCCCAGCATATTTGCACCCTGCAGGCTTCCTTAATCTGAAACACAAGCACTCCAGGCAGCTGTGTGGAGCATAGCACAAAGAATGCCCAGTTTTCTTTCCTGCCGCTACATACAAATCCTTAACTAAGTGATTGAAGGAAATCACTAAAGAGAATTCTGGGTTTTTTATGAGGTACCTTCACTGAGGCTCAAAATGTGTTGCTAGTAATCCATTCCACTCATAGAGATTCCTGGAGAGTCAGGGAAACAGCATGGTCCTTTTTTCTAAATGCAGAAAAGGAAAAATCTATTGTTTCAGTGATTTGTTTGAACTCAACTAGCTGTGAAGAGATGGCCTACAAAGTAAACAAACTGAGCCAGGGAGTTTTCAAGGCCTCAAAGGAGCTTCAGAGGAGTTTCCCAGGCCATCAGAGCTCGGTCTGTCTTGACCTAATTCAGCTTCATTCATTCCGCTACTCAGTGCCAGGTGCATTACTCTGCCAGGGCAGCCTCACCAAATCCACAGGCCGGGTGGCTTTAGCAATGACTTTCTCACAGTTCTAGAGGCTGGAAGTCTAAGATCAAGGTTCCCACAAGGTTGTTGTCTGGAAAGTCCCTGTTCCTGGCTTGCAGGTGGTCTCCTCACTGTTCTTTCCTCTCTGCCCACATCCCTGGTGTCTTATCCTCTTCTTGTAAGGACACCAGTCCTATCAGATTAGGGCTCCACACTTAATGACTTCATTTTAGCCTTAAGTACCTTCTTAAAGGCTTTGTCTAAAAATAGGCTTTGGGGTTTATGGCTTCAACATATGAATTGGGGTGGAGGGAGGCACCATTCAGTCTTCAACACCCAGTAGTCAATACTTTTTTTTGAGAGCCACCACTTATTATGCTCCAGGTATGGTGCAAAGCATTTATAGGCCTTATAGCACTTGATCCTCACAACGAGCCAAGGGGGTAGGTGAAGAAGCAACCCAAGACTATTGTGGGAAGTGGTTGGGAGGTGGGCAAACCTGAGCTACTTAACTCCAAAAGCCATCCTTGAAGTGGCATAAAGAACTGCTTATTTTCTCAGGCTAACACAGTAATTTCCCATTTCTTTCGTGCTTTATAGTTTGCCAAATAACAGAAATTTTCATGAGATTTTAAGATTCAAAACTGCATGGTCAGCAATCATTTAGGTATGTAATCCGGATTAAATCATTACACTGTGTCACAGATTCCACAGTTATCACACTATTTACCCGGAGGCCCTTCAGCCTTTGGATTGCTGTTTAATCAGCCCTAATCCTCTACGACTGGTATCCTTATAAGAGGAAAAGATGCCAGACAATCAGAACTCTCTTGCCCTGCCCAAGAGAGCAAATTTACACGTATTCCAAAAAGCACTGGGTCTTCTTTGATGTTGCCTTGTTGTTCAACTGTACTTTGCATCTCTTAGCTGGATTAAACTGGGCTCTGCACAGTACATAGCTACACAATGGGCACAACAGCTTTCATATTAAAAGGGCTCTCAAGGCAGAGACCCTGCCAAACAAATATAAAAATGCTCAAGTTCAATATCTAAGTTTGCTCAGTGGAGAGGAGTGACGTATTCATATATGATTTATGCCCTTTCTCCAAATGTAAGTTTATATCCTGGGTATGTGTGGCTGTGCTCCCAGTGTTCACACGCCATACTGACAGGTGTTTCCCAGTGTTCACACACCATGCTGACAGGTGTTTCACTGCGTTTACATATGACTTATATCTGTAAAACTCTTTTCTCACTCATGGAGAGGGTAATAGGTGTCTTCAGTTTTTTTGCCATCTTCCGTTCAACCTCCCATCTCAGCCATGAGTTATAATTCAATGAATTCCATGAGCGTCATAGTGTTATTGAAGACTGATTAGTGTCTTTTAAGGCAGCACAGCACAGTGGGTAGGTGGAGGTGTAAAGACAATATAGTTCTTCAAATTATGATGTTGAAATTATTGGGATCTGAATGGTCTTATGCAATTTATTGGGTATCTATAATTTCAGGGTTTTTATCTTTTAAAAAAGAGAGGAAATAATGTCAACCTGGTGGGATCCTTATAGAACCTAGAGTTAGTCAGTGACTCTCAATGGGGTAGTTCTCCATGAGGATTGATTACTGAGCAAGCAGGTGAGAGAATGAAGTGTGGTAAAGTTCTCCTGAATCATGTAGTTCTCTGTCACCATCTCTTCCCAAGAAGGTGAATCAACTTTTCAGTGATTTTTCTTTTGTACCTTAAGAAACAAGGACCATGCTGTTTTCCTGGCTCTCTTGACATCTTCGTGAGAAGAATGGATGACTAGTAATATATACTGACTTCCTGTGAAAGTACCTAGCATAAAACACAATCATAATGCCCCCAATGAATGATAGCAATTATATTATTGTAATCAGGGGCAGGTTATTCCCAGGTCAAAACATCTCTGGGTAAAGAGTGAGGCTCAGGAAATGAAAATGTTAACAGGGAAGATATTTGGAGGAAAAGGAGCCAACATTCAAAGTTATTGTTGTATAAAAAAATGAGAAAGCACCAAGAACACTTGGGTAATCAACAACATTACTGAATCCCTGATGTGTACTAAGCCTTTGGATTAAGAAAGAAAGAAATATAAAAGAAATAAAGATCATGGAGACTTAAGGACAATTGCCAAACAATACAAAAGGAGCCTACGTGGAGATGAGGCAGTGCCTGCCCATGCCCAAGTGTTTATTCATTCAATACATACTTGCTGAGCACTTACTATGTGTCAGGGGCTGAGACACAGTGGTAACAATGCACACCTGACCGCGGACCTCCTGGAGCCCAGGGTCTAGTGCAGGACACAGATAATCAAATAGGCATTTTCAGTTGAGAACAACACATGCCGTATGAGGGGGTAGAATAGAATGCTGCAGAAGCCCATGGGAAACACATCTAACCTCCTGAGAGATGGCAGCGTGGTAGGCTTAGCACAGGCTCCCCAGGAAGAGTGATGTCCTACCTCTGACAAGTGAATAGTAGTTACCCAGCTAAACCAAGATGGAAGTGTATTCTAGGATGTTGGGACAGCATGTTTGGAGGTCCAGAGAGAAGAGCTCCAACTAAGGGACATTTGAGGAATTAAAGGGCATTTAATGGTGAAATACATCTGCGCAAAAACCTGCTCTGGGCTGTTCATAGCAACTTTATTCGCAATTGCTGAAAACAAAAGGAACCAAGATGCACTTCAACAGGGGAATAGATAGACACACTGTGGTGCAGATATTAATTCAGTGATAACAATAAACGAGGTATTGAACTATGAATGAGCCTTAAATGCATATTACTAAGCAAATGAAGCAGTCGAGAAGGCTGCTGCATGATTTCAACTATTTGACATTCTGCACACATCAAAACATGGAGACCAAAAAGATCAGTAGTTACTAGGGGTTGGGGAGCAGGAAGGAAGGAAGGATGAGCAGGGAGCACAGGGGATTTTTGGGAAAGTGAATCTATGCTGTACTCACCTACGACAGTGAATACAGGTTATGATACAATTGTCAAAAACCTGTAAAATGTGCAAAAAAATGAACCTTAATGTAAACTACGAGCTTTAATTAATAATAATGTGTCAATATTGGCCCATCGATTTAACAAATGTATTGCACTGATGTAAGATGTTATTAACAGGAAAAGCTGGGGGAAGGGATGGGGTACATATGGGAATTCTCTACACCTTCCTTAATCTGCTCTAAAAATTAAAGGGTATTTCTTTTTTAAAAATCCAGTGTATCAGAAGGGGAACCAGGTAGCAGGGAGAGGGGAGGAGAAAAGGATGGGGGTCATGGTGTCTAGCACACCCCTTGGGGGTGGGACACAAGTATAAGAGGGACTTTATTTAACAAATGCAATCAGTATAACCTAATTCTTTATACCCTCAATCAATCCCAAACAATAAAAATAATCCAGTGTAGCTAAATCATTGAATGTGTCTGCTGGGGTGGAAGAAGTGGCACTCGCTGGCTGGAGAGGAGATGGGAGCTGCAGGCACCAGCTGGATCACCAAGGGTCTATGAATCATGAGACACCATTTTAAAAGTGATGGAAAACCACTATGCAGACCAGTGACAAGATCAGATAGGACTTTTGCAGCATAGAGACTTTATTAAGAGGAGGAAAGACAGGTGGCAGGGAGGCCAGTTGCTGTTGCCACCATCACTGGGAGACAATAGCAGCCTACACTGGAGTCCTGGCAGTGAGGACACAGAGAAGGGATGGAGCAGAAGCTGGTCTAATCTGCGTTAGATTTACCTAGCGGATGGTTGGATGTAGGAAGAGAGAAAGAGAGTGTTGAGCAAATTATGGAAAGATCTTTGTGAAACCGCCCTGACAATCCTGCACAAACACGTTTGCAGAGAAAGCAAAGGCAGCAGAGTTCTTTGGTGGGTCCTTTGCCCTCCTTGGAATTCACTGCCCACATCATCCCAGGGGGCCTGCGTAGCTGATTGAGGACCTTTTGTAAAGCTGTGGTGATTAGCTGATAATTGTTTTTCCAGTTTTTTTGAGAAATCTGAAACATTTTGATAGATATCAACCAAGTATTGAACAGGTCTTCTGGCATGAAAAGCTAAGAAAGAGCACTTAGAGCTTCCTCAGGGCATTTATTTGGTCTAATGCTCCTAACTTTGAAAAAAAAAATAAACCTGGCAGTTTGAGAAAATGCCAGTAGCTGAATGTGAGGGAGAGAAATGAGGGGTCTGTAGTTATTTATATTTTTTTTAGAAAAGCATTTACTGGTTCCTGTCTAATTATAAAAATAATATCTATGCTAAGTAAAAACAAGTAGAAAATGTGAAAAAACACAAAGAAGAAAATAGAAATTATTGGTACTACTGCTACCCAAAGATAAAGATCTTGATACTTAGTTTTTCAGGGGTTTTCTTATGCGTGTATAACTTTGTAAAATCATTTGAAATCCTAACGCACATCTTGGGTTTTATTCTCCTTACCTAAATAATAGAGTTATTGAGGTAGATCATGGTTTCGGTAGATATCTATTACTAAGGGCCATAAAAAATACAGTGGTTCCAACAAGATGTAAGCTTTCTTCTGTCCCATTGTTCCAGAATGGGCAGGTGTACCAGGGGTCCAAGTAGCTCTGCTCCTCAAGTTGCCCAGAGACCCAGGTCTACATGGCCTTATTGTTCTACATTCTCCAGGGCATTGCCATGTCCACATGGTGGCCTGGCAGAATTACGCCATATTCAAACCAAAGGGAGAAGGAGCCATAGGAAACAGAAGGCAAGCAGCTTCCTCTTTTAAAAATGTGACCTGCTAGTTTTTCACTTCTACCCACTTGGCATTTGCCAAAGTCCAACCACATTGCTGTGCCTAGTCATAAAGGAGGTTGGGAAAAGTTGGTCACTCATTGTACAGTCATGTGTCTTGGAAAACCCCTGTGTGAAAGAGCTTATGTCTAAATGTAAGGGAGAAATGGCTAGTGGGGACGATTGTCAACCTCTGCCTGAAGGCATGTCTTTACTCGTGTGTGCCCTCCTAACCACACAGAACTTTCTCCTCCCCCAGGGGACATGGCCTAAACACCCACGCTGTCACTACTCCAACTCAAATCCAAGATGACTACATGACATAACGTCTTCTCCATTAAGGTTGAAGGTGGCTGGACTTGGGGACTTGTAAGTGACTAGGTATGTTTTCTGGCACCTTCCCTGTATGTAATAGTTCAGTAATGGAGTCAGACTGACTCCATTACTTACAATAGTTGCAACGTAAACTCCCTTTTGTAAAAAAGCTGAATGGGAAACAGAATTGTTATGATCCTAAAGAATAATAAAATATTACTGGGGAGGAGTCTGCAGAAAATTGCTTGGCCTGTAGATGGTGGTTCTCCCTCTGGCAGAAACTTCTTTGTCCATTGACCTCTTAGAGACTCCACTTGTCCATTAACTTCTGTGACCACAACTGAAGCGTGGGAGACCAGGCCGTCCTTGGGAATATATAACTATCCTTTCCTGGGGGTTGCTTTAGGAATCAGAAAATTACAGCTTTTGCAGTCCAGGTTTGTGGTGCCTTTGATCTCACAATTCTTTCAAAATTCTTCGCCATTTTCTGGACTATTTACTTCCAGTCATTTTCATGAACATGTAAGGAAGCCAAAGATCTTGAATGCATAAATCTTAAGTTTCTAGACACTCATTTATTTTCTCATCTCTGTACTTGGACTATTTTCTCTCTAACTCAGTAGCAACTTTGAGGTCATCTGAAATAACAGGTCTGGGTGAGACAATAATATGCTTAATTCTATATTTGCCGTGGGATTGGCTCCCCTGGTTCCTTGAACAACAGGGCCTGGAGGAAGGTCATGGACACAGTATTATCTCTTTCTGTTTTTACGCTGAAGCGGTTCTATTTTTCAACTTCATGAGGCCTAAATGACTAGACTGCCGGTGAATTCAGATTGTCATCTTAAGCGCAGAAGAAATCCTTTCAGAGCTGTATTTCCTTTCATCTCTGCTTGCCAACTGACTGATTCTTGCCAAACTTCATCTCTCCCTACTAAACGCAGCAAGCATCACTCAACAGAAACCAGCATCCTGCTTATGTCTCTCAGTTTCCCCCCAGAGCTGCAGGCTTGGTAATTAGGTAGCCTGTCTTCAAGGTTGTAGTTGGACCAGTTTTACCAAATGTCTCTCCGTGATTTGGGAGAGGTCACCCACATGAGAGGTCACCAAAGGAGAGGTCACCTTTCCAGCCTGCACCATTTTCTTACTGCCTCTCACATACTTATTAAATAAGAAGAATACAATATATGTCTTTATATCCAATATATGTCCTTACCCCTGAAGGATACTATTTCTGATACTGATATGCTTAGTGGTGATTCGAGCTCAGCTACTATTACAAAAGACCCCACAATACAATATTGTAAAATAGATTGCTTTTTCTTTCACAAAATAAGGACTTAAGGATCTGAAAGTATCTCTGTGTGTGAGTTCATGCAGACACTCAGGTCTCTGTTGTCTCAGGGTTCCTTCACCCGCTGTCATGTCACCCTAGATGCAAGATTGCACCTTGCTCACCAGTGCCACAGCTGCCTTCCTGCCCAGAGTGAGTGGAAAGGAAGTAAAGGGCAAGCAATTTCTTTCTTTGGATAGAGGGGACTCCTGTCATTTCTGTTCACATCTCAATTTCAAGGCCACTACACTTTTACCTCATTAAAACTGGGTGGGGATGGGCATCTATTACTAAATGCAAATGACTAAATAGATGAATACTAGGGGAAATTAGAACTCTGCCACACCAATGAATGATGAGTATTTCCCAATATCTTTAAATGACTTTGCAAATAAAACTTTTATTACCTGGAGGGTATTTTATCATATCCCTCTGCCATTGGATATTGTTTCTCAATTTTGGCTGCAATATGTGTTTTAGTGAGCATCTTTATTTAGCAGTTTTTATACACATCTCTGGATCATTTACTTAAGACAGGTAGATACTAAGAAATGAAAATGTCATGTATGAACAGTGTGAAGAATTGCCTTCTAGAAAGATTATAGTAATTTATAATGCCAGCTGCATATGTAAATATGCTTCCTCTCCACATAATCTCTAATGCTTAATATTTTATATTATAAAACTCTTTAAAACCCAATTGAATACATTCTTGCCTTTGTAAGTGTTTTTTACTACGAGGAATGAAATCATCCACAAATATTTATTGAACACCTATAACAACAATACCTTCTTTCAAAGGCCCGAGGTAAATAGAAGGATTTTAAGGAAATATTTGAGGGAGAGAAAACAGTCAGGCTGAAATACCCTGAACAAATTTGATGCTGTGTGTGTTTGTGTGTTTTCTAATTTAAAAAATAAATACAGTCTCATTATAAGAAATTGGGTAGAGAACAGAAAAATACAAAGAAAATTAAAATCAGCCCTAATTACACCAAAGTTGAAAACCGCCTTCTCACTTTTTATTGTCTGTAAACTTAGTCTTCTTCCTAAATATTAACATTTATATTTCTTTAAAAACTTGTTTTTTTTCTGATGTATAATCATTGCAAATTCCTTCTTCTTCACCTAAAGGCATACCCATTTTCCCCTGATAGTAGAAATCCTCCAAAATTTAATTTTAATGACTACATTATATGGTTATAGCATAATAGAAGCCAGCATGTATTAAACACATGAGAATAGCAGCAATTGGGTTAAATCCTTTAAAATACAATATAAGGTCAATAATATTTTAGCCCCCACAGTGGCATATTCCATTATTGCACCTAATTTTTCACCCCTCCCTATATATATAACCAATTTTGCTGTACTGTCCCTAGGGTATATTTGGGAATGCCTGGAGAGGTGCTACTGACATCTTGTGTAAAGAAACAGGCCAGGAAGGCCACTGACTATCCTACAATCCACAAGACAACTCCCTCCAATCAAAAGATTCTCTGACCCAAAAGGTCAATGGTACCAAGGTGAGAACCTTTGCTCTAGAACTCTGCCCTTTGCTGTGGAATTTTGCTTTTTTATTTTTCCTCCTTGACTTGGAGTTTGGCCAGTGTGATTTGCTTCAGGCAATAAAATAAGGTAAAAATTACAGCAATGTGTTTCCACTTTTCACTCTTGTGGCTCTTCTGTCACCAGGTAATGAACCTTCTCTGTCCCCCCTTCGGTAAGAGAGGACATGAGAGCTGTGATAAGTGAAGCTGCTGGCCACGCCCAGCCTAGAGTGTTCATGTCCCAGCCCCTCCACACTGGTGTGACAATCAATGATTGCTGCTAAAGCCTTTGAGTTATGGGGCAGCTTTTTATTTAGCAATAGCTAATTAAGGCATTAAATGAGAAAACTACCTTATTCCAGGTCACAACATTAGTAAGTGAAAGAGTTGACTTTCAGACCCAGGCCTGGATGTTCCCAGAGTCCACCTTTAACCGTTAGACCAGATTGTTTTCCTAATACCATCATTTTTGGAACCATTCTTCTGTTCCACACCTGTTGTTTTCTGTGTTTTGAAATTAATGCTTCAATAAACATCTTTTTTTTTTTTTTTTTTTTTTGGCTGGGGCTGGGTTTGAACCCACCACCTCCAGTATATGAGGCTGGTGCACTGCTCCTTTGAGCTACAGGTGCCACCCCAATAAACATCTTTTTACAAAGATATTTAACTGTTATTCTGATTTCTCTAGGATAGAAATTCTCCTTGAAAATATTTGGACTTTTGAAGGAACTGGATGCATTTTTTTACTACATAATTTTTAAAAGAGATTTATATCATCCAATTAATTCTATTAACAAAAACTCCATTAATTAATTTAGAGTTTAATTAGTACCTCCCATAGCCAGAATTATAATTTTAGATTAAATAGATGATGCATCAGAATTGTACTCCTGGGCAATGTTCATAAAGTTTAAAATGCATGAGAAATCCTTATAGTTGGCCATGGGGTTTTATGCAAGATGCAACTTACCTGTGCTTTTTTATTATGTATCATTTGCTACACTTATAGTCAGATATAAGTTGCTTCTATCTGGAGAAATGCAACCCACATCTATAGCAATTCATTTTGATGAGAAATTTTTAGGAATGAATCAAGTAAAAAAATAATAGACCTATCTGAACAAGACCCTGCCGGAAGGTGAAGTTAGCAGCAATTGTGTAGCAGCAAAAGGGTTAAAACTGGCTGGAGTGTGATGGGTTTAGAGGGCCTATGTCTCATAAAGTGTGTGTCTAACAGTGACGTGTGAATAATGTCACTTTGCCACTGTAAGCCTCAGTAAAAAATACAGACAGATGCAAATGGTTCCCCAAAGCCAGCCTGAAACCCCAGCGCCAAAGGCAAGATTTATTTGTGTTTATTTTTGCTTAGCATAACCACTTCAGTTCGTAGAACATCACTGTCAAACCCCTCCTCCCAAGGGTAATGGTCAGCAAAAAACAACTCTACAAAGAAAGACCATTAGGGTTTCCCTAAAGGGCAGAGGAGATGGAACAGGTAGATCTGAGGCAGGAAACTGAACGGAGGTTTTAGACATTACAGCAAGTGTTTTGGTGTTGCCTTGAGAGGAGCAGAGGCTGTGCCCGCACTACCTCCTTCGCCAAGCCCACCATGCTGAGCAGGACACATGTCTGAGACCAGTTTAGTCCCACAGGGCCCTGCCCCAGCAGTTCCCTGCATTTGGTGTGTACAGTTTCTCAGCAGTTCTGTCTTTTAGTTTGAGTTTTATAAGTGAAGTCTGATAGAATGTTGGAATGTGCTCAGGGGGCTTGGAGTGCCCCCCTGCACACTATCCCCCCCTTTTACTCTCCATTACAGGTGCAGCCCCCACCTGAAATGGTGAGCTTCCTCCCTTCTCCTTCCCTTCCTCTCTTCCCCCCTCCCTTTGTCCTTCCTTCCCTCCACCTCTAATTAAATACAGTAGAACCTCTGTAAGCTGACCAGGTCACACAGAGGTGGTCAACCTAAGCAACTAGGCCTACTGTACTATTACTTACATGTAGCACCTATCCAGTCTATGAAAATCAGGTCAACTTAAGGCGGTGGTCAGTGTAGAGAGGTGGTCAGCTATGGATGTCTACTGCATTTCTTAGACAGCCCCTAGTTACTGCTCACCATGCTAGGTGCCATGTGCATGAACAGGAATTAGACACTGTCCCCAGTAGTGAGAGAACAAATCAGGGCATAACTAATTGCAATATAGCCTTCGAGTCCTCTGGCACAGGAGCCCAGTTGAGGGACTGGCTGACTGAGAGGAAAGGGGCTCCATGTGGAAGGCAAAGGGGAAGTTGAGAGAATGTCCAGGATAAGGAGCTGGTAATAAGACAGAGAGAGGGGAGGGTGCCCAGATCTGTGTGCCCCATGACAGGAGTGGCAGGGCACAAGTGGTTAATAAGGCAGCAGGGGGTATTTGGGTGGGAATGGGGCATAGTCTGTAGAGGCCAGGGAACAAGGATTGTAGGACGAAAACTCACAAAAAGAAGTTGATGCCAATAAGTGTTTTGCGCTTAATCTGTTGGCACTGAGGAATGACATGAGGCTTTGGGACAATCAAGTGACAGGACTACAACCTTGTTTTAGGAAATCATCCTGCTGAACACTATGATGAAGACCAGGAGCCTCACAGAGGCAGAGGTTGGCTAGGAAGACCACACCAGGGATTGGCCACACCAACATGAAGACACGGAATCAACCATGTTCAGTTGAAGCAGGGATCTCAGTCATCTGAATGACCAATATTTGCAGTCACTTGGACCGTTGTGGAGTTGCTATGAAGCAGTTATCAAGTCATCTAAGAACCCAAATGGCTATCTAGCTCATGTTTTGAGCATCCAAATGAGTTTGGAACAATGAACCCTAAATAGGCTCCATCAGGCTAAAAAAAAAAAAGGCTATTGTTAAAGAATGGAAAGTTTTTATTCCAGATCCTCAGTGTGCTGGCTAGAGTAGAAGATTTCAAGGGAATTTCCAGTTTCAGAAAAATGTACACATGCTAAAAATTCAGGCCTCAAACATTACTAGTAGGCTAAGTGAGCGTGGGGGAGGGGAGGTTCAGGTGAAGGTCACACAGTTGTGAGTGGATTAGTGCTCCATGGGAGCTTGCTGCAGAGAAATTGTCCAATTTGTGTTCTGTGCACAAAAGTGGCATAAAAGTCCTTATCAATATGGTTCTCCATGAGCTAAGCAGAGAGCTCCCTCAGCTCTCATTTGACTTCTGACTAGAGGCTGGTTTGTGGGAATTGCAAAATGTATTCTTTCCACCACCGGGAGCCCCTCAAGGGCACTAGTTAAAGCTGGGCAAGTTGGGCTTATTGTCACTGAACAGCATCAAGGGCAGCAACTTCTCAAGTCCACAGGAAGGAGAGGCACTTTCAAATCTTTCAGAGGAAGCTTGATTATGCTGCAGCCACCAAAAACTCCAAAAATAAAGAGTTTCTTTCTTGCTCACACTACCTGTCTATTAGGTATCTGTGAGAGACTCTGCTCGCTCCAGGACCTAAGATGCTGGCAGCTAACTACTCGGTGTGGTAGGAGAGAGAATAGAAATCTAGGAAGTTCTGCACCAGTAGTTAACTATTCTTGCCTAGATGGTACCCACATCACCTAGCTTGCAACCCCTGATCCAAAACCAGTTCTGTGACGGTATCCAGTTACAAGGAAGTATAGATTTGTAATCCACCCATGTGTTGGAAAGGAAAATTGAATGGAATATAACTGAGGACTTGGAGCTGCCATAACTTCCAAGAGCAGAAGTAGGTGTCTACTTACTGCTGAGCCCCTGGGGAAAGCATCTTGCTCTGTCTTACATGAAAAGAAACAAGCCATGAAAAAGGTGGTTCCCAAAGGCCTTGAGGGAGACAGCTCCATGATGTGCCCTGCCCCTTGCAGACCTCAGTCTCTTCTAGAGCCCATTCCTTGCCCTTAGTCAAAGAAATGAGGGCAAGTTGTATTACTGAAGATCAAAGAATGCCATTGTGCAGGAAAATATTTCTTTTGACTTCGTTTTTGACTGTTAAGGAGGGTGGAGAGCTGCTTCTCGGTGTGACAGGAAGGATCCAGGAAAGCCCATGTCATCCATTGTTGGTCCCCATCCCTGTGTCTAACTTTACTTCTCCCTCTCTGCTCTACTAAAGATGGCCAAATAGAACTTGCCAGCAATTGTCTCCTCCAAAATACCAAATTGAACAACTATTCACACACAGAAGCACCTTCAGAAGAACCAAAAATCAGGTGAGAAATTTCGGTACTTGGATTTAACACCATGTCAAGGAAAGAGGCACAGAAGAGGGTAGGAAAAATGGCCTATGTGACCTCCCTCCCATTCCCCAGCAGGGCCATGAGGGGAGAGAATCTGTGAGCTTGGGAGAGGGACAGTAAAGTGATTGGGGGACTTTGCATCAGAACTCAGTCCCTCCCTGTCACTTCCTATGCTGCAACACAGGGCAGGATTCTGCCAGTGCCCAAGGGGGGAGCACTTAGACCAAGTCCAGCCAGGGAATCCTCCACCATAGCAGTAGGACTTTGAGTTTCTGCTACTCCGCCGCTGACTCTGCTAGCTACACTGCTGACTCCAGTGACCTGGGGCTGGAATAAATTCGAAAGGCAGTCAGATCACAAGGACTATAATCCTTGGGCAAGTCCTGGTGCTGTATTGGGCTCAGAGCTAGTGAACTTGGAGTACACGTGACCCAGTGGGACACCAACAGTGGTGGCTGAGCCAGTACCTGTGTCACCTTCCCCAACTCCAGGCAGTGCAGCTTGGGAAAAGACTCCTTCTGCCAGGGAAAGGAAACAAGAGTACAGAGGACTTTATCTCACAACTTGGTTACCAGCTCAGCTATAGTAAGGTAAAGTAGACTCCTGAAACCCCCAAGCTAGGCCTTCATCCTAGACTGTATTTCTAGATCTACTCTGGGCTAGAGGGGAACCTGCTACTCTGAAGGGAAAGACTCGGTCCTGGCAGGATTCAACACCTGCTGACTAAAGAACCCTTGGTATTTGAACAAAGATCCGCAGAAGCCAGGCAGCACTCACCATGGGCCTTGGATGAAATCCAATACTGTGTTGGCTTTAGTTGTGGCCTGTTGCATAAACATTTCTTATGAGTGGCCAGTGACGCAGGTGTAGACTTGCATTGAAATTGTATGGCATAAAGGAGACTACCACTCTGTGGCAGATAGCAGATTTTTTATTTCTCCCCAGCTTAAATAGTCAATGCTGCATGTACATGCTGTTAATGAATATTTATACTATCACTTCACTAACATATTATAAAAATAGACTAACTTTTTTAGTGAGATACATTCTTCTAAATTATCTATTATACTCAAAGTAGTAGCCATGAAGAAGTAGACTGTTAACTCCCTGGTCCATTTCTAGATAGATATGGAAACTGCTAAAGGGAAAAAAGGCTGATTGTTGTTCTACTCTTTGCAGCCTCAAGCCATCTGGAGGCAGTATCATAACCTTGCAAAATCACAATTTGGAGATCCTGGTGACATGCCAGTGATGCACCTTCACACCCCAGTCTCCTGGACTGAGCACAGGTATTTTACCTCCTTGGTGCCAAGCCAAATGGAGTTCTGCCTCAGTCTCTTTTGAATTGTGCCAGGCAAGATTTGTACATGCTCACTCTCAGAAATGGGAGAGGCAAAGACATATATGCTTTTTGCCTATAGTAGCCCAAGGTAGTCCCAGCTATGGTGACCAGGGGAGCACTCATGTCACAGCTCCCCCAAAGCAGCCCATCACAGACAGTGAGACTCCTGTTTGATGGAAAGTGAAGGAACAGTGTGAGAGACTTCGTCTGGTAATCCAGGAAATTCTCCAATATCTTTTTTTTTCCTTCTTCTTTCTAAATATTATGGAGGTACAAATGTTTTGCTTACATGGTTTGACTTTGTACTGCCTGAGTTAACATTATAAGTGTGCCCATCACCCAGATAGTGTGCATTGTGCCTGTTAGGTATGATGTTACCTGTCCCTCCTCCTCCCTTCTACCTGTTTGGTTTCCATCGTGTTTTACTTCTGCCTGTGCACAGGAGGGCTGATCAGTTAGTCCCCATTTAATAGTGAATACGTGTAGTATTTGTTTTCCATTTTTGTGATACTTCACTTAGGAGAATGGTCTCCAGTTTCTCCCAGATTGTTGCAAAAGATATTAGTTCATTTTTTATGGTGGAGTAATACTCCATGGTATACATATACAACATTCTATTAATCCACTCATGAATTGATAGCCACTTGGGTTAATTCCCTATCTTTGCAATTGTGAGTTATGCTGCAACACATATTCTAGTGCAAGTGTGTTTTGATAAAATGACTTTTTTTTCCTTCGAGTAAATACCCAGCAGTAGGATGGGATTGCTGGATTAAATGGTAAGTCAAACCAAGCCTGTCAAGATGGTACCACTAGGAGTCTGCAAAAGTTGTAACACTACCGGGTTTGGGTGGCCCTGACACTGATTCACTTGCAGTAACCAAAGACTTAGATCACATTTTCCAATTCCCTTTGAATATTTGGAAACATTTCTCAAGAAAGATGGGTACAAAGAAGACCCAACTGTGAAGATGAGAATAAATACCTAACTCTTTAATGCCTAGTGATTGTCAAACATCCACTAGCTTCAAGAACATTCAGGAAAACATGACCTCACTAAGTGAACTAAATAAGGCACCAGTGATCGATCTTAAAGTGATAGAACAATGTGACCTTAAAGACAAGGAATTCAAAATAGCTGCTTTGAGGAAGCTCAATAAACTAAAGATAACATAAATTTAACAAATACATTGAAATTTTTTTAAATGAAGCACAAATTCTGGAGCTGAAAAATTTTGTGACAAACTGAAAAACACATCAGAGTCCCTCAATAGCAAAAATGAGAAGAAAGAATTGATGAGCTTGAAAATAGGATATGTGAAAATACACAGTCAATAGGAAAAAAAAAGAATGAAGCACATCTACAAGATCTAGAAAACAGCCTCAAAAGGGCAAGTCTAAGAGATTTTGGATTTAAAGAGGAGGTAGAGAGAGAGATTGGGGTAGAAGGTTTATTCAAAGAAATAGTAACAGAGAACTTTTCATCCCCAAAGAAAGGTACCAATATTCAGGTACAAGAAGGTCCTAGAATACCACACAGATTTAACCTGAATAATACAACCTCAAGGCATTTCATAATCAAGCTCCAAAATATCATGGGTAAAGAAAGGATCCCAGGAGCAGCAAGAAAAAAAGAAAGAAATATAAAGGAGCTCCAGTAAATTTGGCAATAGATTTCTCACGGAGAAGGCTCATAGGCCAGGAGAGAGTGGTATGACAAAGTGCTGAAGGAAAGCTTTCCAACCTTAACCTAGAATATTCTATCCTACAAAAAAAATCCTTCAAACATTAAGGTGAAATAAAGACTTCCAAAGACAAACAAAAGCTGAGAAATTTCGTGAGCAGCACAACTGTCCTACAAGAAATGCTAGAAGGAGTGCTTCAATCCGAAAGAAAAGGATGTTAGTGAACAGTAAGAAATCAGCTGAAGTTATAAAACTCACCAGACACCGTTATGTACTTGGACAAATATAGAATACTGTATTACTGAATTTGCAGTAAACCAGTCTTATCTTGGGTGGGAAAACTAACAAATAACCCTATGAAAAATAATTATTGCAACAATTTTTAAGAGATAGTATAAAAAGATATAAATAAATAAGACAATAAAAACTCAAAAAGCAAGGTGCTGGAGTAAAAGTGCAGTTATTTTTAGCTTTCTCTTTGCTGGTCTGTTTGTCTTTTATAATCTACTCTAACTTTATTTAGCTCCTTTACTCTTAGCAATTGTGCAATAGTTTTATATTGTTTCATCTTACATTGCACTTATTTGTCCTCATCCATTTGCATTTAAATAAAGAAATTCCTAAGGCTGAGTAATTTATAAAGAAAAAGGCTTATTTGGCTTATGATTCTTCAGGCTGTTTGAGAAGCATGGTGCTGGCATCTACATGAGCTTAGGGCTTCAGGAAACTTCCACTCAGGGTGAAAGGCAAAGAGAAGTGGCATCACATGACTGGATAGAGGAAGAGAGAGAGCTGATGGGGATCCAGGCTCTTTTTAACCATCAGTTCTCAAAGGACTAGATAGATCAAGAACTCATTCATTACCTCAAGGGTGGCATGCAATCTTTCGGGAGAGATCTGTCCCCATGACCCAAACACCTCCCATTAGACCCCACTTCCAACACTAGGGGACAAATTTCCACATGAAATTTGGAGGGAATGAACACCAAAACTCTATTGCTATACTAGTTAAGTTCTACTCTCTCTCAAATCCTTCAACTGCTAAGCTCCTACCCAAATTTTAAGACCCTCTCAGCTGTCATCTCCTCCTGGAAACCCTCTCTGAACTTCCAGGGTGGACACTGTACCCATTTTTATGTTCCTAATGCCTCAGGAGCACATAGTAGTACCCCCTTATTTGTGGTTTCAGTTACTTCCTAGTTTGGAAACAGGTGAATACAGTACAGAAAGGTATATATACATATAGACACAGAAAGAGAGAGAGATCACACTCACATAACTGTTATTACAGTATATTGTTGTAGTTGTTCTAGGTTATTATTAGCTATTATTGTTAATCTCTTACTGTGCCTAATTTGTAAATTGAACTTTATCATAAGTGTGTACCTGTAGGAAAAAACATAGTCTATATAGGATTCAGTACTATCTTCAATTTCAGGCATACGCTGGGAGTTCTTGAAACTCATCCGAATGGAGTGGGGGGAAACACTGTATATTATTAATATCATATTTTTCAGCTTACATGGAAATTTGCAGTTTCCTTCTCAAATATGCTAGGAGTCAGGAGCTCTGTCATTCATCCTTTTGTTCCTACTGCTTATCTGGTACTACGAGATGCTAAATAAATGGAGGGTTAAATTGCCACAAATCCTCTTGCCTCAAATGTTGACCAAAAATGTCCTGCATAAATTTCTCATGCTCCTCTCTTTTGGAAGTAAATTTCAAATACTGCAAGAGTTATGAGTTGTAAACTTGACAAAGCTGTGGCATTCTTGAAATCTGATTTTTAATCTATATAGGCAGTCTTACAAACATCTGACTTACATATAAATTGCACTTACAATCAGAGATTATTGCAATAAGTCTCCAAGTTACAAACATCCAACTGACATACAACTCACACTTACAAATGGTGGTAATAGGGACATGTGCCTTTTCCAACTTGCACATAAATTCAATTTAAGGACAAACCTACAAAACTTACCTTGTTAGTAACTCAGGGACTGCCTGTAATACCTAGAGCAAGCACCAGGCAGCAAGCATGTATCTGAATCAGGAAGGCCATTTCCATCATGGAAGCTGGAAGTTTTCTAAGCATTACCAACACTGTTGCTTCCATCATAGTCCCTTGTTCTGGTGTCAATTCACCATGTGATGAGGGTGTAAGGAAGGTGAAAAGGAGAATGGAGAACCTGGGACCACTGCCAAAATTGATCTTAGACTACAGTTGGGTGACACATAAAGAGTAGAGGAGTGCCAGCTCTCAGAAGAGTTGATATGTCCTGATTTGAGGCACACAGCTCTTGCTGAAAGAGTGAAACCAGCCCAGCTAGAGCTCCCACCCACCTCAATTCCCATACCACCCAACCAAGCTAGACTTGACAACTATCCCACATTGAAAATTTAATCAGTATTCTACTTGGCAAAACTTCCATAAGTTCTTTTTTTTAGCTAAGGAAGTCACCATTAAGTATTATATAAATCAGCAATGGGCCAGTTTATTGTTCCCACCAGACCAAAAATAACACTATTTGAAAGAAGAGGGACACAAAAATAAGAGATTTAACTCTGCTCAGCAAAACAGGGTATATGTCAACCATTCTGAAAGCCAGTAGCTTTCTTACTCTATAGTGACTGAGAGCCTTGCAAATTGTCTGGACAACTGGTAATGTGTTTCTCTTCTTCATAATGAATTCATATGCTGTGAGCCTAATGATTTATGATGTCTTTGGGAGACTTGTGTATGTGTCTTATTTAGCAGGTACCTACTGAAAACATAGTAGACTCAAGAAGGCTGTCTGCAATTCCCACTGTGAATAGATATTCAAGGGGACTGGACTTGGACATCTCTGCGGGACTCTTCCCACCCAGGCTCCTGTCCAACCTCAGACTGATTGAGTGACTCCCCAGACCTGAGAATGAGAACTGGCTGTCTGGCATCTGCCAAAGTGGGAGAATGTGCTGCTTGTGAGCACCACACTAGGAGGAGAGGTTGGGGTTCCCTGAAGGGGTGCTTCACATATAAGGGCAGAGGAGGAGAAGCTAATACAGAGACATGCAGAACCTAGGACAGCTTGGGATCTTCATGTCAGAAATGTTAGGTGCTTGAATCACCCATGGTAACAAACACACCCCCAAATATCAGTTATCTTAATGCAGTCGTTTATTCTCAATCACATGGTAGGTGCTCCTGACAAGCAGATGGCTTTCCTCTATGTGAATATTTAGGGATCCACACTGCTTCCATTTTCTGGGTCTGTTTTCCCTTAGATCAGCAATTCCCCCCTTTTGGCACCAGAGACTGGGCAGATGAAAGATAATTTTTCCACAGATGGGAAAGTGGGAGTGGAGTCAATGGGAGGGGATCTGATGGGAGGCAGAGCTAGTGTAGTGGTGTGAGCAATGTGGAAGCAACTGTACGTACAGATGATGGGGGGCGGCTGTACATACATACTATGAGGGGCGACTGTACACACAGATGATGGGGAGTGGCTGTACATACAGATGATGGGGGGTGGCTGTACATACATACTATGAGGGGCGACTGTACACACAGATGATGGGGAGTGGCTATACAGATGATGGGGGGCAGTTGCACATACATACTATGAGGGGCAACTGTACATACAGATGATGGGGAGTGGCTATATATACAGATGATGGGGGCGGCTGTACATACATACTATGAGGGGTGACTGTACATACAGATGATGGGGAGTGGCTGTACATACAGATGATGGGGTGGCTGTACATACAAATCATGGGGACGGCTGTACATACAGATAAAGGGGGGCAGTTGCACATACAGATGATGGGATGGCTGTACATAAAGATGATGGGGGTGGCTGTACATACATACATACTATGAGGGGCAGCTGTACATACAGACGACGGGGGGCAGCTGTACATACAGATGATGGAGTAGCTGTACATAAAGATGATGGGGAGTGGCTGTATATACAGACGATGGGGGGCAGCTGTACATACAGACGATGGGGTGGCTGTACATAAAGATGATAGGAAGTGGCTGTACATACAGACGATAGGGAATGGCTATACATACAGATGATGGGGGGCGGCTATACATCCAAATGATGGGGGGCTGCTGTACACACAGCAAGGGGGGTTGACTACATACAGCTGAAGCTTCCCTCACTCCTCTACCACTCACCTCTTGCTGTGGGCCTGGTTCCTAACAGGCCACAGACCAGTACCAGGGTGCAGTCTGGGAACTAGGGCCTGAGGCCTTAGACCAAGCTTCCAGCCTTCATAGACAGGAAAGAATGTAGCTGAACCCCTTTGACTTAGAGGTGATGTTTCACTTCTGCTCAGGTTTCACTGGAGAGAACTTACCTTGTGGCTCCATGACATGGCTATTAAGAAATGTGGCCCTTGACTGGGCAACCGGTTCCCAGCAACAACCCCAGAAATAAGAAGCACACACTCTTGATAGCTAATTGGGTATCTCTGCAGCCTGAGTCAATCAGAGAAAATTTTTTAAATCTGATTCTCATTCAGAGCCTTTCAACTGACTCAGTGAAATGGTTCAAGGACATGCAAATATGGAATATGTTGCCTACAAAATCCAAAGCAGTCACCAAGCATTGAGACTCTCTGTTTGGGATAGGGAATTTAGGATATGGCATCTTGTCCTAAACTTTGAAGACCCAGATCTTTCATACCAGGGACTACACAGGATCAAGAATGGGGACTTGACAAGTTCCTGGCCAGTAAGAAATAGGAAGATATTATCTGGAATTCTTTATGGAAAAGTTTCTCTGCACCCTGAAAAAGTGATACGAAATAATAGTCCTTCTCTTTCTCTCAACATTGTGGTCCCTGATTTTGATGTCTGTGCTGGAGCTGCTGTGATTAGTCTGCTACCATCACAACAGGGAGGCTAACACATGAAGGAGGACAGAGCAAAAAGAAAAATAAGCAGATCTGGGGCCGCGACATACCACACTGGTAGCCTGATGGACTGCTGGGTTTCCTATTATGTGAGAAAACAAGTTTCCTAATTTTCATTGTTTAAGCCATTTTAAGTTGGATTATCTCTTAATTAAAGGCAAAAACATCCTAATTTATATCTCCAAGCACATATGTGCTCATGCATGTACACACACAATCCTTGCTTATCTGAAATGCTATTCCTTTGCGAATCATTTCTTTCATCAGGGAATTTTCTTTCTACCATAAGATGCATGTCTCTGGAAGATCCCCTTTTCATTAAAAAAAAAATGGTTTAAATTTTGTTGAATAATGTGTTGAGTCTTTAGCAAATGTTAGACACTCCAGGTGAAGAATATGAATTAATAAATGAGGAAGAAGAATTAAATAGGCCGCCATCTTTTTGAACTTCTCTTATTTTCATCACAAGGCTCACCACAGATGCATCAGCTCCACTAAGTAGAGAGCAAAGTACAGGATTGTGCAGTGGAGGGAGAGAAGAAGATGAATTTGGCCCCCAGACACTAACTCATTGCTACCTAGAAGATGTTTTTACTTTGCAGCAAGGAGAAAGTGATCCATTGCAACTCTGATTCAAGGGTACTCTTTTCCCACCTTCCCCCAGGAAAGGGAAAGATTAGAAAAGACAAACTCATTCCCTAAAATGTGAAGCCAGAGCACAACAAGAGAAAACCATGTGAAATGTCAAATCAAAGTAGACCAGTTTGATGAAAGCATTTCAGATTGTGTGTAAAACCAGCACATTATACCCCATGAGTGCATTAAGGTACACAGCTGTGAATTAACTTAAAAAAAAAAAAACTCAACAACCACGAGAAGAAAATTCATTTAGGTGAATAAAAAGAATAAAATTCAAGACAGAAGTTATATAAATAAAAAAAATTAAAGTAGAATTAATTTGAATATCTGGGTCATTATGGAGAACATGGCATAAATGGATCCCACTTCCCCCTCAAACCTTCCCCCCTAAATAATCTCTAGTTCAGAAGGTAACACCAAATCCTTAGAAAAGACTCCTGCTGATTGAGGGGGTGTAAATGAGCCACAGTGCGGAGGCAGCTCAGGAAGCCTGTGGGGTGCTGATCTGGCCTAATGTGTGGCTGTGACTGGTCTGATCAACTTCAAGAATAGGGCTCTACTCAAGTCACATTACATTTTATTCTCTATGCCATGTTTGCACATGTATTGTTTTACTCGAATGCCCAACAACTCTACAAGATCAGTTCTATCAATAAAGAAGTGGACGCCACAAAAGGGTTTAAGTGTTATATGCCAAGTCCTGAAATTATTATTGAAGAGCCTGGGCTACAGCTCTCATCTCCCAACAGCAAAATCCCTTTACTGTGACCTATTTCCTTGCTGTGGGATTGTATGCAGAGGCACAATTTCTTAAAATGTTCATATGCTACCTTTCATAGAGCCAAATTAAATTGGCTGGAGTGGTAGTGCATGGTGCACTGAAACTTTAAGAAGGTGAGGATGGAGAGAGTAGATTTACTTATATACCTGCTAGGAAGAAATTCACTTTATGGCCCCTAGAGTCACCCATAGGGGTCTGGCTTCCAATGGAGGTGAAAAAGATAATCCTTATAAGTTCTTATTTGGAATGGACCCCTGCTGCAAATGACCAAGAGAAAAACAGAGGTTTATAAACATGTATACTTCATATATATATGAGACACCCCTATAGATAGGACCACCCAAAAGAGGTGGCTTTGAATTCCAGCTTACATAGCTTCTTCAAACAAAGAACAATAAAATAAAATTTTAGGAACAGTACAAGAAACAGGAAAAAATATTGAGTCTCTACAGGTAGAAACTTGGAGGAAAGGCAAATAATGGAAGATAAAAGCTATTTAGTAATGTTTACTAATGTAAGTTTCTCTGGTATTATCTCTAGGCTGGTAAGAGTCTTAATTTGTCTTCAGTGGTTAATCTTTGTTCTCCTTGGTAGAAAGACAGGCAGGATAACTTGTTTTTCTAAATCTAGGGAGATAGAGAGAGGGCAGAGAGCTTTCCTGCTAACTGCCTTCGGTTCAACAATCCTCCATATATTGGCGTGGCATATTCTGATCTGGCACAGAACTTTTGTCAAGCAAAAGAGAACTGCTCAACTATCTAGGGGGAGCCTGATGAACTCTGGGAATCCTTTTAGAGTAGGATATGCGAGTTTGGGCCAGATCTGAACTGTTCATGATAGCCACAAAGAGGTTCACTGCTGCCACCAGCAACACCCTTCTCAGCCCTTTCCTGTACATCACTCTCCTCACTCCTAAATGAATCTTGAGCAGATAATTTTAAATATTTATTTAGAGTTAAATATTTGTTCATTCATTTAAATTGGTCTGCCCCATGTAGGTCAGGACCTGCATTCAGACAGATCCAGAACACTGAATAACTCATTCTTTGTAGGGACACCAATGACCACAAAAGCCGCCCTAAGTCCCCTAAAAAACAAGATTATATCATAAGACAGACTTTTAAAAATAATTTAAACACTATAGATGTTAATATTAATAGCACATGATAAATTCAAAAGGAATTTATTGTAAAGCACAAATAAGAAAAGTTTCCTAAGCCCCATTTGCTGATTTCTCCACCCCACCCCACCCCCTTAGCCAGCTTTGCTAATTGGAAATCTGAATTCTCAAAATGCTGTTGGGCCAGAGATTTAACTCCTTTTCTTGCCAGTAGATTTCCTTCAGATAGTGCAGCTTTCAGGGTTGGACTCTACGGGCCAATATCTCAGGCTTACATAGGAATCCCTAGATTTGAAGCCTCAAAGCTTCTATTTTAAAAGGAAGCCTTTCTCATAAACCCTTATTCTATCACACAGAAAACATACAGCTGACGTTGGGTTCTTTTCAACAATCCATTAAACACACACACACCCCTTATTAAACAGCCATGCCACAATGATACTATCTTACGTGAGCATTTTACCCGTGATGGGCACATTTTAAGTAATTTGTCTCTGTCTGCCATGCTTACTCCCTTGTTGATGGCAGAAAACAAGGTGAAAAAGTTATCAAATCCTCTTTAAAAAATTAACTCTGGGCTTCTTGGGTTTGTAAGGCATTTTGGAAGCATGTCCCTTCTTTCAAACTGGACTGCTTCCTCATCTTGTCTTCTAGGTAGAGGGAGCACGTGAGAAGACAAGCGATTGGAGGGGACGATGGCCTGTTGGATGCCAAGCCTGCTTCTGGCAGGGTTGTCTAGCCCCTAATTCTGAGGGCGACCTGCGTCAGAGCCCAGAAATAGTGAAAGTCGTCCCTGGGGAGAAGTCATTCCTTCCTCTTTTAAAAAGTGAGCCCCTCATTCCTCCAGCAAATGCATTTCCCCAGTGCCTAGTGGATTCCAATTCGACAGCACACAGTCTGTAGCTCTGAGCCTGGATTCATTTAGCACCAAAAGCTGAAATCTCATTTTTCTATTGAAAAGATCAGTTTTAATGCTCTTTGCTATTGAATTCAATGGCCGTGCAATGACAGTCAGGGAAATTTTGAAAAGCAGAAAATGTCCATAATCTCACCGCCTTGCTACAGCAATATCGTCGTATTTGTCTGTCCCCTCCGGGTTAGAAATTCATAGATTTGGGGATTTGTATCATTCTGTGTTTTACTGTTAATTGTCTTCTGAGTCTCAGCCTCTTTCCTGCCACCCTCTGGGAGCCATGGCCCCCAAAAGGATAGTATCAGGGTGCCTGGCCCATTAATAGTTGGAATTAGGGCACAGCTCCTTAGAGGTGGTAGTAGACTGAAAGGCAACCCCACAAAGATATACCTGTTCCTAAAGCCTAAAACCTGCAAATGTGCTCTTATTTGAGGAAAAGTTCACTGCAGATGTAATTAAGGATCTTGAGATAACACCCCAGCATATCAGGGAAGATCTCAAACTCAATGACTAGTGTCTTTTTAAGAAGCAATCCCAGAAAAGACACGCAAAGAAGTAAAGGTCACAAGAGGTCAGAGTCAGAGGAGGGAGTGAAGCAGTGACCAGGACTCCTAGAGCCACCAAAGCCTAGAAGAGGCAAAGAAGGATTCTCCCTAGAACATTCAGAGGGAGCGTGGCCCTGCCAATGCTCGGTTTCTAACTTCTAACTCCAAAACTGTGGGAGGATATATTTCTGTTGTTTTAGGCCACCAAGTGTGTGGTTATTTGTTGTGCCACCCTGAAAAACTGATATGCAAGGTGATGCCTTTTCATAGGTCTAGGGTAGGATCACACAGTGGCTTCCTGAATCTACCCCCACGGGGCTGGGAGGAGGCGGTGGGGGGCAGGGAGCATGTCTGCCTTTCTGGCCCATTCTTCCCAAAATCATGAGCACTTGGGGTTTCCTCCCACACTGGGGTTCCCTGGTATCTTGGCAGGACACACCACTTGTATACTCCTCTACCTGAGGTCTGCCCCACTTCTGAGCGTCCTTCCACTCAAAGCTGAATCCCTGTTTGAGAGACCTTGACCACACACCAGAATTTGTTTCCATGTTCTTCAGGCCTAAACTGACATGGAGGCTCACTCCCAAGTTGCACTCCTGTCTCATTGCCGTATTCCAGACACTCCTCACCACTCCTGTACTACTGACATGGGCCTGAACTCAGACAAAACTCACCTTTGGATGATGGACCACCTATGCTGGTGATTTTCTGGAAGAGAGGGAAGTGAAGGTGCTGCCCTGTCCTTGGTACATGTTGGATGCTGGTGCAAAGGCATCTTTTCCCTCTGCTATTGTCATGTCTTTCTGAACCTTGGCAATGTAAGTAAACTCATCTAATCTTTAGTCTCCTATTTTTTATGACTTAATTCCTCATTTAGGTATTTTCAAAAAGTCCTGTTTCTTATTTGTGTTTTCCCCTGGTATTTGTATGAACTTTTATCCTTTAATCTTAATGGATTAAAGAACTTAAGATGTTTTCCTTCTAAATTTGAATTAGTTATTTTATTCCTCATTCAAGTGTTCTTGGTGCAGCAGTGTGGTAAATTTAATGTGTTAACTAGGCTAAGTGATGCCCAGATAGCTGATAAAATATTACCTCTGGGTGTGTCTGTAAGGGTGTTTCTGGAAGAGATTAGCATCCATTAGTAGGCTGAGTAAAGAAAAATGCCCTCTCCAGTGTGAGTGGGCTTTATCCAATCCACTAGAGATCTAAATAGAGCTAATTATTTTCTCCTCTTGAGCCAGGCCATCCATTTCCTCTTGCCCTTGTACTATAGTACTGCTGGTTCTCAGGCCTTCAGACTCAGACCTGGACATATGACAGTAACTCCCCCAGTTCTCATGGTTTGGACTGGAAATGTACCACTGGTTTTCCTGGGCCTACAGCCCACAGGAAGAGGACTTCTCAAACTTCATAATCAGGTGAGCCAGACCCTCATAATAAATCTCTTTCTACGTATCTCTATAAATGATATAGATTCAGTTTCTCTAATACCTACAGGCTTCTCTGCCCAGAGAAGTTCAAGACATCTGCCTCAAAGCACCAGCACCTCCACTCCTTAGGCTGCAATGATGGCCTTTCCACTGGTTACCACCAGAAGTACAATGATGATAAACATCAGAGGATGCTGGTGACTTTACTGGAGATTCCAGAGTCCCAGGTATGCTTCTGTCTTCTCAGTCCCTGCCCCCCCTGCCATCACCACCCACGTGGCAGCCCGTAGCTCCTGCAGGTAGGCAAAGCTAGTCACTCCTCCTGCAAATCTCCCCAGGAAAAGCTCCATCGAGCTCGCCTGCTCTCCTCTGTACTCAAACTTCAGGAGAGTAATGGTTTTTTCCATCTTGTCCCATGTTTATTAGAGAAATGAACTCTTTCAGATCAGTTACTTTTAACTCCTACTTCTTGAGCAAAATTACATTGACCATTAGAAGAAAGGAGCAAGTACATATCCTGGTAGCAGACAGCAGCAGAGCCAGGACATCAGACGTGGGGCAGATGGGGCGTGTATGTGTGTGTGTGTGCATGTGCACACACAGAGGAGAACTTCCTGGAAGGCAGGTTATAAGGTGGTTGATAAGAGCCTTGTTCTAATCCCAAAATAATCTTATGAAAACCCAGCCAACACAAGCACATCACGGTTATTTGAATGTCATCCAATTATGGTTTAATTCATATTTCAATGAAAATAAACCCTTACTGAGTTAGGTGAGTCCAACGGCCTTAACATGGCATTTATTTCATTCTAGTTGTTTATGGCTTGGTTTCTTAAAATTTATGTTACTCCTAGACTCTAAATTTCCTGATATCTGTTCTAGATTGAATAACATTCCCTCCAAATGTATTTCCAACTGGAACATGTGACTGTATCCTAATTTGGAAATGGAGCCCTTGCTCATGTCATCAAAATAAGGTCATAGTGGGTTTGGCTGGGTCCTAAATCCAGTATCTGCTGTCTTTGTAAGGAGATAGAGATTCGGTGGCAGAGAATTCACAGACACACGAGGAGAAGGGCCCCTGTGAAGAGACACAGGGGAGAAGCCACATGACCACAGAGGCAGAAGTTGGAGTGATGCAGCTGCCAGTCAAGGAATGTCTGTGGTTGCCAACAAGCACCAACAGCTGGAGAAGCAAAGGAGGATTGTTCTCTAGAGTCTTCAGAGAAGGCACTGTCTTGCTGACACCTTGGTTTTGGACTTTTAGCTTCTGGAACTCTGAGGAAGTATATTCTCCCGATTTGTTAATGTGTTGTCTAGGCAGCCCTAGGAAATTAATACAATATCTTTCCTAGTATCTCTTACAACACTGAGCACCATACTATGCTTAATGTGGGTCCTGTGTTAAGGACAAACTATGTGCTTGGGCCTGGGTCTGAAGACATAGCAAATAGGCTGGAGCACAGTAATAGTGGCTTCTATTTGTTGAGTCTCTCCTGTGCCAATCCTCAGAACTCTTCTGCACAGACAGAGTAACTCCTACTTCAAAACAAAGGCACCTGATCTCCAGCTGAGGACCACCTGCCCCAGATTACCAGGCAATACAGATCAGATTTCAGCCCTGGATCTAGCTGATACCTAAAATCTATAATCCTTCTTCCAAAAGATGCTCACATCTCACAAGTCGCTTTTGTTCCCTCAACCTGAGATTGTTAACATCACTCTTTAGAGGAACTGAAGCCTCTGCAGAATCCATAGGAAAAGGAAAAAAGTGGGTTTTACCTAAAAGAGTGACATGCCATCATCCTAGGGCCCTTCTAAGGGAGACTGAAGCATCTATTAATATTGTTGGGAGAACTTATTATCTCTAAAACCCGCTTTGATGCCCTGATTCTGAGTTCTGAGTGCTGCTAATGGAGTAGCCAACTGGAAGAGACAACTCTATGGGATTTCCTTACAGACGCTCAGAGCCTGTGAACAGCAATATGAATAATTCTGTAACTTGTCCACATCTGATAATATCAAAGAGATGGTCACGACCAATAGCAAAAGCACCGGCCAAGATGCGATAGTGACAAGCCCCTTGCAAAGAAAATCAGTCAACAAAGGGGAAGGGAGGCAAGAGTAGATGATTAGGAAATAAAAATTTTTAATTACAAGAGCAGAAGAGTGAAAGTCTCATAAAAGTGTTATTAATCAAAAGGATAGATTTCTGGTTTATAGCTAAAATCTAACACTCACTGTGTACATATTTTTATTGTAAAAAGTGACACAAGGCTAAATCATAATAATGTGAATCAATAACTAATTAGCATTTATAAATGCAGCTACTGGGAAACATATTTCAATTTCATAGCAAGGAAAAGGGAGAATCGATGAAGCCGAAAGTGAAGCAAGTGTGTGCTTGGCCAGCCTGGACACGGAACTGCAAAGTGAGCCAAAGTTCTGCCCCCGAATGTGTAAGTATAACCTCATGTCACTGTCTCAGGCCAAACCAGTAATTCGATGCAGAGGGGAAGGATGAAGCATGCTCAAGTTCCCAGCAAAGTCACCGGGGAAATAGCTCACATCTTCTCCAGATATTTTTCTATCTGGATATTTTTCTAGGGGCTGAAGGAGATGAATCAAACAAAAGGAAACAGGCAGAAAGGGGGAAGGGAGCACGCTAATAAGAACGGCTGCACACGTGGTGTGTCGGAAAGATAGAAGGTTGCATGAGTCTGGTGTTGTTGCAAATGCTCCTTCAAGAAGACGGGTGACTTTAAGTTTGGCATGCTTTCCTTCCTTCAGAGTTGGCATGTGTTAGGAAGAAGATTGAAATGAAGGAGTGAAAATGAGCAAACAATTCAGTTTGCCGTCGCATCCGGTATGTGCTGGTTTCCTGACTTGATTTCGTTACAACTCACACATGTACTTAGCGGTTGCTGAGTGTTGATGTGTTTTGGCTCCCTCCCAATCTGACACAGCAGCCTGCTGGTTCCTTGAGGGCCACCAGAGAGACTCAATGGTCCTCCGAGGCAAAAGCAGGCATGAGAGGGAAACAGGGAAAGACCATAGGTGAGGGTCAAAAGACACACAGAAGAGAAGGGGGAAAGGGATGAGTAAGAAGGAAAATCAGCATGTGAGTGGGAAAGTTAGTTAAAAAATTGAATTGAGAATTAGCACGTGAGTGGGAAAAGTAGGTGCTGCATTCTGCACTTTACTCTCAGCTAGCTTTGAGCATGACTAGATAAAAGTCTTATTCCTGCCTCCTGGCATGTCCACTTGCTGCCTCCTTCCAGGCACAGATGAGTTTCCACCCAATTTTCATTAAGTCCTAGATTCATTTCAACAAAGCTCTCAAAGACCCTGACCTACCAGGGTGCTTGTGTACATAAAATCACATTACAGTCAGGCTGAGTTACTGGAGTCTTCTCTGGAGGCTCTCCCTTGGCGGTGCAGATCATACACCATGTCAGCGCCCCATATTGCCTGGAGCCACCACATACTCCCTTGCTGGACCCTAGGTTCTTTCCATTCCTGGACCTTGAATCTTAGCCATCTTTGAGAGTGGTAAGGATATTCTAGATCTACTTCTGGAGCTTTCTGCCCCATTTCCTATCCAGCCTGATTTCATTTTCAGACCACCCGTGACTCCCAAGATGGGGTTGACAGGCTCCTTTCTGCTGGCAAGTGTGCTCTGGACGTGACTAAGTAGGTTCCACACTAGAACAAACTCCTGGAGGCAGTGCTCAGACTGCCATCATATCCACAGTGCCTGGCACCAAGTTGGTGTCAACAAATGATGAATAAACAAGCAAATGGATAAATGTTTTCCACTTTTGGAAATGACAGAATCATTATAAGAGCCAGGGGAGCTAATCATGCCCCCTAAAGAATAAGATTTTGTGTCAATGGAGAGTGGAGAAACTCTCTACTTGCTTATCAACAACAATTTGTCCTTAAACCAAGGGGGACATGCAACACTGAAGTCATAGTTCACACCAATCAGACTTACTAAGAGTTGTAAAATATGTATACTGGTCAATGACTGAGTTTCACCATCATAGCTCTGTTGTTCAAACTTCATAATTTCTTCATGGTAACATCTGTTCTTTCTTCTCCCCTTATACCCTGTTACGACCATCTTAGAAACATTTACCTACAAGTGGCAAGTGCTTTAAATTATGGTTTACGGTGTCTTCTCAAGTTTCCTGTTTACTTATATCTTTCTCAGGCGAGAAGCTCACCTTGGAGAGACAGCTCCCCCACACAAATTCCCATGAAGACAAGACTCCAAGCCACCATTAGTCTTTCCTCACTGGGGTGAAGTATAATACAGCCAGGTGTGTCTCCAGGTCAAACACTTGTTCTTTAGGACATTACAAAATTACATAAAGCAACCTTATTTTTCTCACAATATCAACATAATATAAATTTTTCTTCTTTGAGTGAAGAAGCCTCTGTGTTCTATCTGGCTACTTTCTTGCATACAAATCCCTAGCAAATTATTTTTCAAATTCCTAGGTTCATTAATTTAATTGAATCTGTTCCTAATTTTTAATTAAATCTGCATTTCTTCCAGTCACCTTTGGAAAGAGATGGCTGCCACATTACCATATGGGAAAGAGCAGGATCACAGAGCAGGACAGACATAAAAGGACAAAATCTCAGGGCAGGTTTTCATATAAATTTATTCTTGTACAAAAAAAAAATAATAACATTCAAAGGCAATGTTTGTATTATACAGTATAAAATAACTTCTGCTAAATTAAAAATTGAATGTTTTTGCTGATAAACCACTAATAACTTTTCCATTTAAAGAAAATTTACAATTTGCAGCACTTGTAGAAAAAAACACCTGTTCAATAATTATATAAATACTCTTGACAGATTTCAGTAGCCCATTATGTATCCTTTTTGGCAATGTCAGCTTTCTAAAGTCAATTAGCTTCTAAATTTGAAAGGCACCTGGTGGCCAACATCCTGTTTA
>CAUYQV010146683.1:0-19082 GCA_963574575.1 Galagoides demidoff
CAAACGTGGGGTACATTGTACTGTTTTCATATACAATTTGAAATACTTTCATCAAGCTGGTTAACATAAATTTCATGTCATTTGCTTAGTCATTGTATCAAAACATTTATATTCTAGTTCCAGAAAAGTTCACTTGTACCCTTTAAACAATGCTGAAACCAATACCTGTATTTGGTTAATATGGACCTTATTTATATTGGTCTTTTTTTCTTTTAATGCTTGTGCTTCTCAGCTTCTGCAGGGTTGCCCTCATACAATCACGTCATGTGAGACGTTAGACAATCACTTGACTTCTGAAATGACTGACTGGGATGTCTCCGGCTACCATGTTTTCTTAGGAACTTGTCAGACTGTTTGAGACCCATCTTCCCCAAAGATAAAAGAGATGGATTTCCAAATAATGTGGTAAGGAATTTGCTTTAGAAAAGGTCTCTTCCATTAAATAAAACCCACCTGGAAATACTTCAGATTTTACCATTTACTGTTTGTATTCAACATTACTTCTTCTAAATATCTACTTTAGAATTTGCTGGCTTATTAATTAAGATTGTTTAAGATTTTGGCTGAGGGCCCATAGCACAGTGGTTATGGTGCCAACCACATCCACTGAGGCTGGTGGATTCGAGCCCAGCCAGGGCCAGCTAAACAACAATGACAATGGCAAGAGGAAAATAGCCGATCACTGTTGTGGGTGCTACTCAGGAGGCTGAGGCAAGAGAATCACTTAAGCCCAAGAGTTGGAGTTTGGTGTGACCTGTGAGGCCACAGCACTCTACCCAATGGGTGACTTAGTAAGACTCTGTCTCTAAAAAAAAGATTATTTAATAATTTTAAGGGACATACTGGATTTAGTTGTTAAGAACTGGAGTGAATGCATGTAATTCAATCTTTGGCCAAGACTTGGGCTTTTATATGAGAATGTAGGATGGACAGTTAAAGAGGCAGGGTGTGAAAAAAGTGGTAGACTCTGGAGGTAAACTTGATGATTTTCAACATTACCCATTGGCCTTTAGACTTAGAATTGTTACAGATTTATATTATCCCATAGAGTGTCCAAAGTGGAAATTTTTAAACAAAGTCAAGTTTTACACATTAAATCTGATTTAATACTGGAGTGACTCCATGGAACTGTTTGTATAATGAAATATGATTTTTAATATATATTAAGTGTACTTAATAGATATGGAGGAGAATAACTCCAAATGGATATTTAAAGTTGAGGGCCTTGATTTTTTCAGAATAGATTCAAAAGCCCCATTCTCAAAGTTTCTGTGTCAGTTGACTTCAGATAACAACTGAAATTAAGACCAAAACAAAATATCAGCATGTAATTTTGATTGGCATCACTTTTTAAATAATATTGTATTAAAATTTATAAAGTTTTAACTTTATAAACACTATAACCTTTAACTCATCAAATCATCAAAAGCCACCTTATAAACTATTTAGGAAAGTTATTTTTGAACCCATTCTACAGGCGAGGACAAATGAATTGACCCAGATCCAGTATATAACTTGTCCAAAATGAAGAAGAAGAAGAAGTTATTTGTGCCTAAATAGTCTGTTTTTAAAATTTTTATATTTATCCTTCAATACAATACTATAGTAATTTTTAAAGCATGTTCCTCTGAGATGTTATCAATTTTCTTCTCATTCTCTTAAGAATATAGATTTTTCAATTGACATTTTCTCTGTCTATTATGGTGTACTTATATGTTTAACTGGTATTTTAAATTCAGTACACTCAAAACAGAACTCACAATAAACCCACTCCATCAGCACATCCTTTCAAGTGAAAATGACTCACTGTTTGCACCACCACTGCCGTACTTTAAGCTGTCATCAACTTTTTATTGCACTCTTTCACTAGGATCCTAATGGTCTCTCCGATTCTATTATTGAAGTACTGTCCAGAAAATCTTCTCAACGTAGCATCCAAAATTGTCTTTATAAAAATATGAGCCTATCATGGCATTTTTGTGGTCCTCTGTGGTCCTCCGCAGAAGACCTCAGTAATTTCTCCGCAGAAGGTCATGTTTGTTCTCCCTCTCCTTTGCTTTGCTCCAGCCCCTATTGGCCTTGCTGTTCCTAAGACCTGTCAAGCACACTGCTCTCTCATATCCTTTGTAATTATTGCCCCCTTTACATTGGATGCTTTCCCCAGCAGAATTCCAGTGGGTATCACTCCTTTATTTCCTCTACATATGTACTCAGTACTCTTTCATTAGGGAAGCTTTCTTTGAAACTCATCTACTGCAACATCTTCACCTTCACTCTGTTTTTCTCCATGGCTCTTATTTCCTTCTGAGAACACAAAAATTTATTTGTTTATTTATTTATTTTTTTGTCTCAGGCCACTGGAAGGTAGACTCCATTATACCAATGATCTAGGAGTTTTTTATTTTCAGTGTCTTATACATTCCGAGTATTTAGTTCACATTGTTAAATGGATATGTGAATGAAGAGACCAGTCCTGTGAATGTTGAGAGCAAACTTTCAGAAATTGTGCTGGGTATTTATTGTCGTACCTCTTTAGTCAAGACCCTTTCATAGTTGTGGCATGTAGTGAAAAGAAATGTGCCTAGAATGTAGGATTTTCTAGAACTAGGAAATTACTTGGATTTTCTGCTGGCTAATAGTGAATGGGGAGAACCAGTCACCTTATTATTTTCTCATTATGACATTCTGTTTCTAATCTTCTTCTGGGATGTTTTTCATAAATATATTTAGCAATTTCATAATTGGGCATGTTCAAGATCTATATCTCTAATCAGTCATTATCAGGAAGAATGACAAAGAAATGAGCAAGTAGCTGAAAAACCAAATTTGTACCCTAATTTTACCTTTTATCTGATTTCTTAATTTAGGAAGGCCCAAATACAAAGAAAAATCTCTTGAGGAAACTGCAAGCAGGATCTTCTCTCTTGAATCTTAAGCATAATATACTCCCAGAAACTGTGCTTGACCTTTGGAACATGACTGCCATCTCCTTTAAATTGACGGCAACTCCAATATGATGAAGTGAAAAGGCTAAATTTGTCATTGGTACTCTGAAAGCAACCTAAGGCACAACAAAATCTCACCCAAGGAATGAAAGACTGCTCCTTTTATTGTGTTGTGATTTGAAATAATTTCTAAGAGATAAAAATGTTACCAGTAACATGATATGTTCCACACAGGCTTATAAGTCAACAGAGGAGGGGTTTGATCTGTGAGTTCAAAGTGACTAAATGCAGAGATCTTGCATCTACTGTAAGGATGGCCATTTCCTGCTGTGTCATTCTGCAGTCTTGAAATCCCCCAAAGCATACAGGCTGTCTCACAAAATCTCAAACTTTAAATAAACTTGAATGATAAACTTTTAAGACTTGCAGAGGTCATAGAGACCTAGTTAACCTAATTGTATAGATAATAAGACTTAAAACTTACAGGCTAATTGTATAGATAATAAGACTTTGGTGAGGTGCCTGGTAAATAACAGCATCATAGCAGAACCCGCGGGCATATAAATCAGACCATTACATACCACTTCAAAGAGCAGGGTAGGCCCACAGGTGATGTCCAAGCAGTTGTTTGGTAATTCATACTTCACACTATATAAATAACTTAACCATAGTCCTTTGTTTGTTTTATCACAAAAAGAGATTGACTTGGTATACGATTTAGTTTGATATAACATGAGAGTTTCAGAAATTGATGAGTTATGAGAATATGAAGTCAGGTCCCCGGCCAGAGGAAGGGCAACAGAGTAGTGTTTGACACTTTGGATAAGTGAGGATGAAAAATAAAATTTCAAGAAAATAATGCAGAAACCTAGAAAAGGAAACATTAATTTCATTCACTAGTTGTAAAAAATTCACTTCTCTTGACCTTCGTGTTTAAAAGACTTATTTTTCTGGTAATAGTCCTTAGTAATGATGACTAATATGAGCATGATCCTTACAATGGTAATCAGTAGTTGTTGGAATTCTCCCTCAAATGCTTCTGGTTTTGGAACTGTCAGTTAATTTCACATCATCCATTCCCAACACCACAATCCTCTATCACCCTATATAAATAACAGTTCTCATAATATGGGCCATTATCTTGCACTCAGCTATTAGCTTCTCTCTTGGTAGTTTTTCTATGGAAGTTGCAAGCCATCAAGTGATGCCTCCATAAAATCACATGAGCTGTCTCCTGATGTTACATAAGTATTGGGAGAAGTTATCATATAGGAACCAATAGGGGCCTTCCTGTTTGAAGTTACTCCATGGATTTGAACCACGAACACTGTCAGTGGTCATACTATGTTGTATATTTCAGAGCCCAGATGTCACACTGCACTCCTTTTTTTCCCATGGAATTGGAGAAAAATTTCTATCCATTAATGTTGTGTAAAGTTATGTGGGTCCTAGAGTTTTTCTCCTGCTTCCAAATGAAGATTGTTCTCTTTAAAGTCATCCAAGTTTGCACTGTGCCCACTGGGTATGACCATGAGTTACATGTGCCTTTGCTCAGTGCTGGGCATGTAGGTGCTGCAGTGGAAAGAAACCCTAATGAATTACCCTTTGTGGTAGTAACAATTATTGCTTATACCAACCCTCTCCATCATCCCTGTAATCCTTGGATTACATTTGTACATCCAATAAGTCCAATTTTTCCCCCATTGGTTGGATTGTTTCTTAGAAGTTCTTATGTTATCATGTCAAAAAGCCACTGATACATTCTTGTAAGAATACTACATGTATTCCAACATTCCTGAATCTCAGAGTGTGAAGAGCCCAGCATTGCATTAGGTAGAATTTTGCTACCTGTAGCATTAAAAAATTATTACTTATATTTTTCTCCCAGTCTAAAAGGGCTGAACTCAAGTTAAATATTGGCCAGAATTATCATAGCAACATCACGAGTCATCAGAATTCCTCTCTCTGAGAAGCAAAAGTAATGCTCTGAAATTTTTTAATTGTACAGTTACCTAGATCTAAAGAGTAGGTTTTGCAAAGACCCAGAGATGTCTTTAAGCTAGCAAGCTAATTTGTGTAAGAGAAGGGTACATTAGAGGCAAGTGCTAGAAGAGCAAGGGGAATTTATTGCAAATCCGGGAAAGTATTAGACACACAAATGCTTGTAGAATTTGTAACAGACAGAATTAAGAGATCAAGAAAGCATGGTACCTGCCCTCAAGGACACCACACACAAAAAATAGACACAAAATGTAATATATTTTGCCATGTCCTTTCATTCTTATACATCCGTATGGTGATATGAACTAAGATAGGATAATAGAGAAGGGAGAGCATAATTATAAAAAAAAATTGCTGATTTTCATTGCAAATATGACTTTCAGATAAACTTAAATGTGTGACTGTCAGTAGAAATTTATACAAGGACAAATGTTGATAAAACATTGAAAGAATGCGGCTTGTCAAAAATTATCAAACAATTCACTGTATTGAGGAGATAGAGTTACAAAGGTATGAGATGGCTAAATTTTGGAAGTCTGTGAATGGATGATCTGCTACGGCATTTGAATATTATTCTGTACACACTAAGTAAGTTGAAAGTTGTTTGTTGTAGTTTTTCTAACTCTTTGCATTCTGGTTGTTAACCAAATAAATGAAGAGGACAAATGTAATGTTTCAAATACTAGGTGGTTTTATTTTATATAGGTATTATATGTGTATATAGATGTGTTTTCCCCCAATAGGAAATAATCTCTTTAGATTTCTGAAAAATTCTGTTTAAATTTGAATCTCTAATTCTAAGCAAGTAGGAAGAAAAGTTAAATTTCATATCACATATTTTCCCAGGGCTGGTCATAAATTTGGAGTGATACAGTGACAGTATATCTTGATGAATGGCTGCTATTAAATCAGAATTCCTTTCCTTCCATTCTCACCTTGCTAAAGTGTATAGCATAGTTCTTTGTTTTGTGTATGTATGGAGTATATTATTTCTTGTGACTATAATATACATTAATCATATGAGTATATAATTAAATATTGCTATGAGTTCTCAAAAGTAACTTGTTCTTTCTGACACAATTGTATGTTTTAAAGACTAATGGAATAATAAGATAAATGTAAAACACTTCCACATATAGAATTATAATTATTATGATTACTAATATTAAAAATATTGAATTGGCCTTAAAAAAAAGAAGAAAATCTGCTATTTGTAACAACATAGGTGAACCTGGAGGACATTATGATAATTGAAATAAGGTAGTTACAGAACAAATCCTGCATGATTCCAGTCACTAACATATACAGTGCCTAGAGTAGTCAAATTCATCGATACAAATAATATAATGGTAGTTAACAGGGGCTGATGGGAAGAAAAAATAAAGGGCTGTTGTTCAATGACTATGACTTCAGTTATGTTAGATAAATAAATTCTAGAGGCCTGTTATACAACATAGTGCCCATACTTAATGATGGGATATTGTTCATTTCAAAGTTTGTTAAGAGGGTAGATGTCATGGTAGGTGTTCTTACCACACATAAATAAAAACAAAGACAAAATCAAAGAAACACAGGAAACTTTGGAAGGTGATAAATACATTTGTATCACTACCTTAATTGTGGTGATCTATCACAGATGTTTTCATTTGCCTAAATTCATCAGATTGTACACATTAAACATGTGCAGTTTTTATATATCAATGATGCTTAAATAAAGATGTTTAAAAGGAAGAAAGGGATAAAAATGCATTTGGAGAACTATCCCACCCTGATCCTTCTTTCCCCAAATTCAACTGCTTCTTATTACATAGAGGCACTGAATCCTGGAAATTGGCTCTCAGTGATGAAACATGCTTCCATTTTTCCTATAAAATTAGACTTTGTCTATGTTATTTTAATGACTGAGCTTTGTTTAATAGTGTGGCAAAAAATGTGCATTAATGAGTTTATTCAGTACTCTAAACCATTCAATTGCATTGGATGCTTTTTGCACTCTTCCTAGGGTCAGAAGGTATTGATTAATTTAAGACTGATGGGTTTCTGAGGTATGTCTACTTTCTAGTGGTGACTGACTGCTGCAATGACTCCTATTGAACACAGAGGCATTCATGTAGAGTACTGTCTACTTACTGCAGTGTCAACAGTCCCAGAAGTATGCCCCTTAGGTGCTTGCTACAAGATAATCTTTATATTACCTGCAGTCTCCCCAACGTCCAAGCTCCACGTATTTTAGCAAAGCAGAAAGATGGAAGATAGGTGAGGCCATGTGATTTATTTGAACCCATAAAGTGCATGCAAAAGCAATGTCACCATTTCATGAATAATTTTTAAAAGCCAGAAATACTTTTCCAGATTCACTTTTCCACTGTCATGTAGGTGTTTGGGAATATATCAGATAGGATTATTGTTCACTTACCCTGGTTCCATGATGTGGAGATTAGTTCCCAATTAATCCACTGCAGGTAAAGCTATTGTGACTGAAGGTTTGTTTGTTATTGATTCTACTCCCTAGTATCAAAATAGCTCATCTAAGAAGTAACATGATTTTCTCAAGATCATATAACTAGTTGGAAGACTAATAAATCAGAATGTAAGTGACTACCAGGTCTGTGATTTTTCTAATCTACTCCTCTTGTAGCCTTAAATTCTAACATTTTCTTAGGACCTTTTCTTATCCAGCATATTCCTTTTGGAATCATTTCTTCTTTACTCTTTATGTATTTCAAATTTGCAATCATTGTTTCCCTTTGCAGAATTGCTTTCCTTTAACTCTTCTAAATTTTCTTTCTTCATACTTAATTTTAGCATGCTATGAATTTTTTTTTTAAATCACTGAGTTTTAAATATGAGGGGAATACAAATACGATTTTTAAATCACAAATTTATAACAAGCTATTTGTGCAAGATAGCAACAAAAGAAAAACAGGGGAGAGGGGTCAAGATGGTTAACTAGATGCCACTTTAGCCAGAGGCTCCTGTCCAGAGAAAGAGATGTTGAACTGAAGTGGACTCAGAGAAGCTGAAGGTGGGGAGTTAAGCACAGAGAGAAGAAACTGAGGAACACGCCATCCCCATTGAGACAAGCATTGATGTCCAGAAAGAGGAAGGAGGACAACAAAGATTAGGTACAGAATGACTAGTCTGAATATGACCTTTCCCAAAAAAATGGGTGCTCCTTCCCCCAAATAAGAGGTCTGCAGTGTGCTTTCCACAAGCCAGCAGGGAACAAAGGACCTCTCACCTCACCACATAGGAGAGAGCCCTTAAATCCTGCTCCTTCCACACCAAGGAGGTCCCACTTCTGAGCCTAGGCCCTATCCTGCCTGGCACAAAAGTGAACATTTCCTCCACAGTCCTGATCACATAGGTCACCTTTCCCCTTATGATGGTCACCTGAAGGACTGCTCCTTCAGAGGAGAGAGTGTTTGGCAAGTTTGTGAGAGGCCGGTGTATTGTGTGGGTCTCTTAGCTGCAGTGTGGAAACAGTGACACAGTTCCAACTTTGGCAAAGAGAGGGATGAACTTTTCTGACTAATTTTCCCACTTAAAAAAAGATGGTTCTCCAGCCCCCCAGGAACGCTCAGGTAGAACTTCAGGTGGAATTTTGTTTTCTAGCTGCCTAGTGATCCTATGAATTATTTTGTGTGAGTGTTACTCACATTGTCTGAGCGAGTTTGACTAGAAATCTTGGCCAGAATAATCCATGGATTTTTGTTCTCCTAGCACTACTGCAAGGGCCTACAGGTTCAACACTTGTATGTCTTTGTTTGAGTAACAGTGACATTGCATCAGGTGGATTCAGCAGGTCTATCTGTGGATTCCCGTCCTCCAGCTATTGCTAGTGGGGAGTGGGGTAGGGCCTAGCAGAGATTCCAGTGTAATACTGTGACTCCTTAGGATTGGCTAGAGAGCAGACTGACAAAGACAGAGTCATATTGAGCTATCTTACCAAGCAGGACCTCAGAGTCTCTTGTTGTTGCCCTAAAGTGGACCTATGTGAGGGTGAAGGGGAAAAACCATAATCACAAGCCCCAGTTCATTGAAGAAGTGGTTAGCTCTGGTTCCTGGAGCCTCCCAATCAGTTTCACCTCACTAGTTTTAATTGTCAAATAGGTTAGTACAGTGTTCTCTAGGAATCCTCAATTAGATTATCTCTCAGCAACCTATCATTTCAACTAAAAAAAGCATAATTAATATATTGAAAAAAGCCAAAAATACTCTAGCTACAGAAGGCAACTCCAAGGTGGCTAGAGGACCCATCATCTTTGTGTTTCTTGTCTGTGCCCCTCACTCCCTGCTGATAGAAGAACAGAGGAGCCCACCGAGAATGTAATTCTTTCACTTTGCTTTTCCTGGAGCAAATCTTCTTGGATTATTTATGGTGATAACATTCTCCATCATATTACACAACTTGCAGTTAGTTTTCAGACATTTTTCTGGTATCGTGGTTCCTGGTCCTGTCTTGATCCAGAATCTGACTTTATGTTCACCTTTTACTCACCATTGGTCTCTTTCTCAGCAGTGCTCAGTAGCCAGTCTTTGACTGCGTTGGGGTCCAGGCAGTATTTATGGCCTCTAATTTAGCATTGGTCTTTAAGCATACACTCTCTAGGATTGACCTGTTTCAAGGTAATGAAGTACCTAAAAAGGGAAAATTATCTATGAATTAGTTGAAAAACACAAAAAGAAAATAAGTCGATTCTAAGCCACATTGAATACTTGAGGCTGTAGATGTTATTTCAATAAAATACTCCTGGGGAGGAACTAGCAGAAGAACTCTGGCAACATGAAAAACAGAGTATATTGACTCTCCTAAGAGACTACAAAGGAGATAAAACAGAAAATATCATTCGTAGAGAAATTGATAAAATGTCAGAAATTGAATTCAGAGTATGGATGACAAAAAGATGATTGAAATGGAGCAAAAGGTGAAAATAGAAATCCAAAAAATAATTCAAAAATTGTCTCAAGGAATTAATTAATTCAATGACAAAGTCACCATGGATGTGGATATAAGGAAGAGAGATATAGCAGAGCTTAAGGAATTGAAAAAGGCATTTGAGGAGCTTCAAAACAGAGTACAGATACTCAGTAATAGAGTCAAACAGGGAGAAGAAAGAACTTCAGAAATTGAAGTCAAGACTTTTGAACTATCTTAAACATTCAAAGTGGCAGAAAAAAGAAAACAAGCCAGAATATTCCCTGACAGTGTTATGGAATCATTCCAAAAGATCGAAAATCTGAATTATAGCAATTCCTGAAGTAGAAAAGGATAGTCCTAAAGGCAGGATGCTCTATTCTAAGATATTTGGGGCAGAATTTCCCAATCACTGTAAGAGATACAGAAATTCAGATAGCAGATAGTTTCAGAATCCCAGCATGACTGAATCCAAACAAAGCATCTCCTTAACAGATTTTAATTAATTTTGTCAAAGTTAATATGAAGGAGAAAATCTTGCAAGTGGCCAAGAAATGCCTTCCTACAAAGGGAAAGATATCAGAATGACAACAGATCTTTCAGCTAAAACTTTTTAAGCAAGAAGTGGATTATTATTGACTTTTAACCTTCATAAATAAACAATTTCAGCCCAGACTCTTGTATCCTGATAAACTGAGTTTGATTTGTAATGCAGAAATGAAATATGCTACTGACATCCAAAAGTTGAGAAAATTTGCAATAACTAGATCAACTCTACAGGAAGTAGTCAGACCCACTCTTTATAATGACCAGCATGATGGTCCAAAACCAAAGGACACTTACCCCAAAATTAAAGAAAAAAGCCTAGTTTTCACAATGGAGAATGGGATAATAATAAACTCTGGACCTCTGAAAAACAAAATGATCACAACTCCACCAGACCTATCAATTCTCTCAAAAAATGTGAATGGCTTGAATTCTCCACTAAAGAGGCACAGGGCTGTCTGACTGGATAAAAAAGCTCAGACAAAATATCTATCGTTTCCAGAAAATACACCTAACCTGAGGGCATAGTGTAAGATTTGGGGTGAAAGAATCAAAAACAGTAATCCAGGCATAAAAATCAGAAAAAAAACAGGGGTTGCAATCTTATTTGCAGATACAATTGGATTTAAACCAATAGAAATAAGGGGAAAAAAGGATGGACATCACATACTTGTTAAGAGAAGCACAAAACATGAAGAGATTTCAATAATTAACATTTATACAATCCACCTGAATGCTCCTCATTTTATAAAACAAACTTGAAATGATTTAAACAATATATCTTCTTGCACTATAATAGTTGGACATTTTAATATCCCTTTGCCAGTACTGGACACATCCTCCAAGCAAAAACTAAACAAAGAAATAATAGACTTAAATATGACACTAGAACAAATGTACTGAATAAACATTTATGGAACAGTTCATCATAACAAAATTGAATACACATTCTTCTCATCAGCCCACAGATCATCCTCCAAAATTGATCATCCTCCATAATTGATGATATCTTAGGACACAAGTCTAACCTTAACAAATTTTAAAAATGGGAAATTATTCCTTGTATTTCTCAGACTATAACAGAATAAAAGTTGAACTCAACACCACCAAAAATCTTCATACCCACATAAAATCATGGAAACTTACATCAAATGACAGCTGGGTCAAAGAAGAAATTAAGTAGAAAACCATTAGATTGCTGGTACAAAATGATAATGAAGCAACACACTTTCAAAACCTATGGGATACTGCAAAGGCAGTCCTAAGCATTGGATGCCTTCATCAAAAAAAAAAAAAAGAAAGAAAGAAAGAAAGAAAGAAAGAGAGAAAGAGAGAAAGAGAGAAAGAAAGAAAGAAAGAAAGAAAGAAAGAAAGAAAGAAAGAAAGAAAGAAAGAAAGAAAGAAAGAGAGAGAGAGAAAGAAATCAAGTAAACAGTATAATGGGCCATCTCAATCAACTGGAAAAGGAAGAACAATCCAACCTCAAACCCAACAGAAGATAAGAAATAACCAAAATTAGAACAGAATTAATTGAAATTGAAAACAAGAGGATCATTTAAAAGATCAATGAAACAAGTTAGTTCTTTGAAAATATTAATAAAATAGATAAATGCTTTGCCAGACTGAACAGAAACAGAAAAGTAAGATCTCTAATAACTTCAATCATAAATGATAAAGGGAAAATAACAACAGACACTACAGAAATACAAAATATCCTCAATGATTACAACAAAAAATTTATTCCAAGAAATATGAAAATATAGAGAAAATGGACCAATACCTGGAATGCTACATTCCTAAACTCAAACAGAAAGAATCAGAAATTTTGAATAGACCTATATCAAGCACTGAAATAGCATCAACTATAAAAAAATCTCCCAAAAGGAAGAGCCCTGGACCAGACAGTTTCATTCCAAACCTTCTAAGAGAAACTAGTTCCTATATTGCATAATCTATTCAAAAATATAGAGAAGGAAGTAATCCTCCTGCAATACATTCTATGAAGCAAATATCACATTAATTCCCCAACCAGGAAAGGACCGAACAAAAAAAAAAGGAAACTATAGACCAATGCCATTAATGAATAGTGATGCAAAAATATTCAATTAGATCTTAGAAAGCAGAATACAGTGACACATTAAAAAAATTATAGAACTTTACCCTCAAATTAACATAAAAAAAGGTATATACACGATCAAGTGGGTTTTATCCCAGGGATTCAAGGTTGGTTCATCACACATAAATCCTTAAATGTAATTTACCACATAAATAATATCACCACATTAAAAAAAGATTCTCTCAAGTGATGCAGAAGAGGCTTTTGATACTATCCAGCATCCTTTCTCTACAAGAACACTTAAGAAAATAGGCTTATGTGGTATATTTCTTAAACTGATAGAGACCATTTACAACAAATACACAGTCAATATCATACTGATCATACTGAATAGAGTAAAACTGAAAGCATTTTCACTCAGATATGGAAATAGATAAAGATCTCCATTGTCTTCACTGCTATTCAACATAGTGCTAAAATTCTTAGCTATTGTAATTATGAAAGAGAAGGAGATCTAGGGTATTCGAATGGGGACAGAGGAGGTCAAACTCTTTTTCTTTGCAGATGACATGATTTTATACCTGGTAAATCCAATAGACTCAACTACAAAACTCTTAGAAGTGATCAAGGAACATAGCAGTGTCTTGGAATACAAAATCAATACCCACAAACCAGTAGCCTTTATAAACACCAACAACAGTCAAGTTGAAAATAAAGTTAAAGATTCTATTCCTTTGATGGTTAGTGTCAAAGAAGATGAAATACCCAGCAACATATCTAACAAAGGATATGAAAAATATCTATCAAGACAATTATGAAATACTTAGAAAAGAAATAGCAGAAAACATTAACAAATGCAAAAATGTACCATGCTCATGGCTGGGAAGAATCAACATCATTAAAATGTCCACACTACCCAAAGCAATCTATAGATTTAATGCAAACCCATCAAAGCACAAATGTCATATTTTGAAGAATTTGAAATTAATAGTACTTTGATTCACATGGAACCAGAAAACTTCCAAATAGCCAATGCAATTCTTAGAAATAAAAATAAAAATCTTCAGGCATCACATTACTAGACTTAAAGTTATACAGTTATACTGCAAGTTTGTAGTGACCAAAACAACATTTTTCTGATACAAAAATAGAGACATATATGTATAAAATAGAATAAAGAACCTAGAGATGAACCAAGTCACATATTGTCATTTGTTCTTTAATAAGCCTAACAAAAGCATGCACTGGGGTAAAGAATCCCCATTTAATAAATGATGCTGGGAGAATTGATTGACCACATGTTGAAGACTGAAAATGGACACACATCTATCTCCATTGACAAAAATTGATTCTTGCTGTATAAAAGATTTAAATTTAAGACATGAAACATAAAAATACTAGAAGAGAGTACAGGAAAAATGCTTGAAAATATTGACCTGGGATAAGATTTCATAAGGAAGATCCCCCCGGCCCACAATTGCAATACCAAAAATAAATGACGGGGATTTGATCAAACTAAAAAGCTTCTGCACAGCTAAGGATACAAAAAGCAAAGGAAATAGCCTTCAGAATGGGAGAAGATTTTTGTTAGTTTTGAATCTGAGAAAGACCTGATAACTGGAATCTACAGAGAACTCAAATTAATCAACAAGAAAAGACCAAACCACTCCATTTCTAAGGCAGCAAAAGACTTCAACAGAAAATTTTCTGAAGATGACAGATGAATGACCAACAAACACATGAAAAAAAATGCTCATCATCCTTAGTCATCAGAGAAATGCAAATCAAAACCATTTTGAGTTATCACGTAACTCCGGTAAGATTAGCCCACACGACAAAGTCCCAAAGCTGCCGATACTGTCATGGATGTAGAAAGGAGGTAACACTTCTACACTGCAGGTGATATTGCAAACTAATACAACCTTTATAGAAAGAAAAATGGAGAATTCTCAAAGAACTAATAAAATGACTTTCCATTTGATCTCCCAATTGATTCCATTACTAGGTATCTTCCCTTTTACCACAAAGGCCAATAGAATGTTTATTGCAGCTCAATTCATAATTGCCCAGTTTGGAAGCAACCCAAGTGCCCATCAACCTGTGAAGCAATTAACAAACTGTGCACATGTATGCCATGGAATATTATTAGCCATAAGAAAAGATGGAGACTTCACATCTTTTGTATATACCTGGATGGTGTTGAAACACATCCTTCTCAGTAAAGTATCCCAAGAATGAAAAAAAAAAATCCAATGTACTCCATAGTAATATGCAATCATTATATAAACAACTGCATGCCCATATAAATGGTAAAACACAAACACAGTCTATCAAGGGGGAGGGGTGAGAAAAGAGGGAGGGGAGAGCGATTGTGGGAGGAGGGAGGGCACTTGGCGGGATCACCTAATGTCCACAATGCAAAGGTGTTCTGAACATCCCCTGGGTGAGGGGCTCTTCTACAACTTGAACTTTACTTTGTAAGTGAGAACAATTTAACCTAAAAATGTGTGCCCTCATATTAATTTGAAATAAAAATGAAAAAAATGAGAAAAAACAGGAAATGTTGAAATTACGAATTAAAGTAACAACTTGCAGTAGAGCTCAGACAGTATCTGGCAAGCATATTTATTCCCAGATCAGATAGCATGCTATGTAAATTTTACATGTTTCACTGAAACATAAGAAGAGAATTCTCTAAGAATACTAAGAATCAAGAGAGGAATGAATTAGTCAAACATTACATTATGGTAGGGGGAAAATTGATTTTGCAGTTCTTGAAGTGTTTGTGCACATTTTTCTGGTTATGTTTGTTGAGAAGACACTGCTTCTAAGGAATTCAGCATAAATTTTTGATATTATTAGAAGTTGGAGTAACACTTCTAGTCATCTAAAAATTTCTTATTCATTATTATATTTTAAGAGATTTATCTTTCTATATTGGCAGCTCTCCTATTATATGTAAACATTGTTTTTGTCATAACAGCTTTTTCTTTATTCTAACTTCTCATCAACTTCATCAAATGGCCTCTAATCAGATCGCTGGGAATCTTACCAACAGGGAAGCAGCTTGGCAAGGCTGGAAAATGTAAACTGCCAGCAGACAGATCGTGACTTGAATCCCCATCAGCCTCGATCATAGGCTGTATATGACATCGAGCAAGTTATTCTGAGATTTGGTTTCCCAATCTGGTACAATGAATCCCTTCAGATCTTTATGACAAAATGTGCATAAATTGTTTGACAAACTGCAAAGGCATAATAATTAAAAATGATTAAAACTTCAGCTTAAGATTTGAATCAGTGCTTGCTAAACCGTAATCAGCAGATGTGGCTCTACAATATTGGCTGTCTTTGGAAAACACATACACATCAACTTTCATTTTGTCATACTCTACTTGTGTTTATCAAGGTCAAGAATAGATAACACCTGGCTACGACTGTCCTTTCTGCCATGAGGATGCTTTTCCCACACACGGGAATCAATCTGCCCTCAGCAGTATTTTAACAGGTCTCTCTGTTAGATTTCCTTTTCCTGTGTTTAACTTTTCTCTTTCACATTTCAGATGTGGAGACTCCTTCCAGAATTTATAAACTATATCTTCTTTATGACTTCATTGTATTAAACTTCTCCTGACTCTGCTTTAGCATAGCTACTTCCATCCTGTATCATATCATTTGGCCCTTCTTAAACACCAGCTTGGGATCTCCTGAGTCATGATTTTTGTTTCAATTTGAATAGATGTCTTTAAGTTTTCCCCCCAAATTTTACTTCCTGAGGTCACATTAGTAGCATACAAATTCTTACTTTATTAACTTACTCCAGAAAACCTTGTACATTATATCTCAGCTATAAATTCATAACAAGTTAGCCCTGTGCTTACTTCTTTACTAATGAAGTTTAATTAAGAAATGCAGATAAAAAGTCATGTGGGTATAAACACATTACATATATAAGCATAACAAATGGACCACGTGAATTAAATCATAAAATCAATTTCTTTCACCTTATACATAGAGATCCGTGCTACAACTGTGTGTTACCACTCCTCAACCTTTAGATGATTCATCATTATTTAGATGCTGTTCCTTTCTGGGTATTGATCCAAATAGGAGGGAGGGTACTGCAAACTGACCAATTCCACCACTAACTTATCCCTCTGAGAACGATCTGAGATACACTGGGAATATTCACAGGAAGGCTGAGCTGTGCTTTACTCAGCAACTTCAAGACTGTGATTATCTGAATAAGCAAATTTCCCAAGGTTGAGATCCTGGCGGGGCGGGTGGTGGTGGTGGTTATCAATATCCATGACGCCAAATAATGACTCTAAAATTTGTGGTATGAACGCAGACAGATTTTGAGTCTGCTTTTTATTGAGACCTCAGTGAAAATTCTCTATTAAATTTCTGTTCACTGATTGCTTCTCCTTCAGTAAAATCCAACCATCATACTCATGTGATTTAAACCTTTTAAGTACATTTTCATGTAAAAAGAGAATTATGATTAATGTGACATCAAATATTTGTAGATATAGTTCAAATAATGAAATCTAATTTCTGAAGGTTTTGAGAAATAACTGGGCGACTACTTCATTCACCATTTCTATCTCTTCTCCTAGAGGGGTGGGGGACTCCATGTGGAATGTAGAGCTTCAGCATTCACAGAGATGAGTGTCTAGATCTGCTTATATGGAGTGGGGTGGGGATAAATTCATAAATATTCATTAAATAAAAATGAATGAGTAGGATGTAGATAGTGGAATAGATTTTTTTCTACTCTCCACCTACTATTATAGAGAGAAGTCAGAGGAGCACAAGGCTTTACAATGAGAGAAGGAAACTGCATGTAGAGCAATTGGTTTGAGGTCTGTAATAATATATTTGTTTCCATATTGTTATTAGTTAGTGACATATATATTGCACACTATTTTCATATTGCACATGAGCTTTATAATCACCCTGTGTGTGTGTGTATATATGTATATATAATAATATATTTACATATATTTTATTTTGTTTTTGTTTCCTGTCTAGTAGTCTCTACTATTGAAATTCTAAATTAAAAATAGCTCTTTACCCTCAATTAACCCGAAACAATTAAAAAAATTCATTAATATCAGATTGAGATATACCATTTCTGTGGAGTCACCTACCATTGGCTCTAACAGCCCTGGCCATTCTTTGCTTCCTTGAATGATCCATTCTTCATTTATAATATGAAGTACATAAATAAACATGCAATTAGGTTCACATATTGCACGGTTAACTTATTTATTGTGTGTTCTCTTTGGACCTTGTGTTATAGCTCACATTTCTCTATGTGTTACTCGGTAATTTACACTTACTTTTTTTGAGCACATGGTAGATATCCAATGACTATATACAAGGAAATTACTTGATTCATTTATGGCAATCTCTTTCTTATAATATTGTTGCTACCCGTCGGGCTCCTATGGCCCTGGTCTCGGTTAACGCAGGAAGGAACCAGGCGAGAGGCGGATTAGAAGTACCAGCTTGTGGAAGACAGGCTAGCCCTTACTTTCTGGATAGCCCGAGCAACCTCTGCACCATCCTTTTATTGAAAGGGAATGATACAGGTGAGGGGAGTAATTAACAATGACTACGTGCTGAGGGCACAGGCTCTTCTTCCACAAGGAACTCCTGTGGAGGAATGGCCTGAGGTCCACGCCTCAGCTGCAGATCATCTTGCTAGGATGTTGGCGTCTCCTACATTTCCAGTTTATTAAAGACATTTCTGAAGAGGCAAGGGAGAAGGTCTGATGTTTCTGCCATTCTCCTCACCGAGAAGCTTTCTGCAGAGTAAAAGAAACAAAAGGGCACATAAGCATAACAAAAATACACCATCAGAACTAATTCGGACATAAAAGAAACTCATTTTAGTCAAACAAGGCACGGGGGAAATCTTGTCCCCTATGTGCTAATCACCACTCAACTGTGTGCTATGGGCTGACCCATAGGGCTCATGACACTTCCATGGGAAGTATTAAGCATCACCCAAAGCTTAGGTAGAGAAAGGGCTGCAAACTCGGACCCTTTCCAAAAGCAGTATAACTTTAAGTAAAGAAAGATCAGGTGCCCAACTGAAATAGAATCATTTCTATTTCACCCAAGAAGTGAAAGTCTCTTACCTTGCTGATACCAGAATAACCTTTACCTTAAAACCTGTTGTTCGAGGTCTTTGTTGTCCTAATTTTCCAAGGTTTAGACGATGCATCGATGCATCCTAAGCTTGCCTGGGGCTTAATATACAGCCCAAAATAGTAAAATCCTATATCAATCCTCCCACTCTGCATACAAGCTCCTGCTGCCTCTTCAGGGAAAAGGGGTGCTAACCATTCTTAACTGCTTCCTGCTGAGACTGGGCAGCGACATGGGAGAGGCAGTTCGAGTTCCCGCAGAGGAGATTGATCCAGGATTTCTCTACTAAGAAATCACCTAAGCTAAGGACCTGTAGAAGAAAGGTTAGTGAAAACAAACTTGTTTAAGGTGCTGGTAAAGTTTCCTGCTCCTGTAGAGGCTTAATCCAGCGGGCTGGTAACCACTGCGTTTCTTGATGTTCTGTAATAATATGGGCAAAGCCTCGACCCCAATGCAA
>CAUYQV010146687.1:0-16960 GCA_963574575.1 Galagoides demidoff
ATGACAACTGCAATAGCAACAAAAAAATAACAGGGCACTGTGACAGGCGCCTGTAATCCCAACTACTTGGTAGGCTGAGGCCAGAGAATCACTTAAGCCCAAGAGTTTGAGGTTGCTGTGAGCTGTAACGCCATAGCACTCTACTAAGGGTGACATAATGAGACTGTCTTTAAAAAAAAAAAATCTTCTAAATATTGATACATTCTATTATATAGTATTAAAAAATACCACATTCACTAAAATCAACATCAATCTCATCAGAAAAGTCTTTAGTACAAGAACTGTCTGGGATACAAGTTTTCCAAAATTCTTTCCAAAGTTTTGTTTAAAAGCTCAAATTTTATCATCAGCAATAAATATTATTGTTTTCCTTAAAATGATAGACTCACTTCATTTATTCTTAATAAAATATCTGAATAACCACAGCCTGTTAGTTATTCTTTCAGGAAAAATGGCATTCTGTGAAAAAGTTCAATGAAAAAAGTTCAGCTGGCAACTCAATTACAAAAGCATTTTTCCATGAGATAAATGTCATGCTTAATATGCAGCCGAAGTGTTTTATGTGTATTACACATTTTGTCACACAGATTAAAAAGTGCATAGTCAAAGATAGAGAATTAATAATAATTTTTACTGCTTCATCAAAGACATTCTAAAGTGAAAATGCCCCCCCCTTTTAACTGCAAGCATATGGTAGTGAAGCATATAATCACTTAGTAGTATTATCTTCCTTTAGTACAGGCAGTGTGTCTGTAGCATAATAAAACCATGTCCTAGTTCCATGCCCTGCATACAGAGGTATGGGGGGAAAATACAGTCATTAGAATCATACTGACCTATATCTCTGGCAACTTACTAGCTCCATGATTGTGGAAGTTAATTCATCTCTCAGCCCCAAATTCTTCACTTTTCAAATGAGAACACTACCTATCTCACAGGGTCACTAGGAGGACTGAGGTAATAATGTGCAAAGTGACTTACACAGTGCCTATTCTCTTAATGGGATATCCCTACTAAAGAATAATATAAGAAGAAAAAATGCCTTAGCTGTATATAACACTTGGCACCCATAGCACAGTGGTTACGGCACTGGCGACATACACCAAGGATGGTGGGTTAGAATCTGGCCCAGGCCAGCTACACAACAATGACAACTGCAACAACAACAACAACAAAAGTAGCCAGGCACTGTGGCGGGTGCCTATAGTCCCAGCTTCTTGGGAGGCTGAAGCCAAAGAATTGCTTGAGCCCAAGAATTTGAGGTTGCTGTGAGCTGTGATGCCACAGCACTCTACCAAGGGCAACATAGTGGGAAAAAAAAGTTATCATGTATAAACCATGGGCAGTTCTGGTAAGTGGAGGATCACACACTTTGAAGGGACCACACAGTTCACCTAATTCTAATCCAGCTACTTTGCCTATAGCCTCCTCATCTTGCACCACACTCCCAGAACACAGACTAACATTACAGAAAACAAACATGGCCCAAAGTTTTAAATGTCTTTCCTGTGGTTATAGAGCTATAGAGCTAGTAAGAAGCAGAACTTGGTGTCAAACACAGTCCTATCCATGAACAATTCTATTAAATAGATAACATTATTCCTTTTTTTTTTTTTTAGACAGTCTCATTTTGCTGCCCTCAGTAGAGTGCTGTAGTATCATAGCTCACAGCAACCTCCAACTCTTGGGCTCAAGCAATTCTTTTGCCTCAGCCCCATAAGTAGCAGGGACTACAGGAGCCTACCACAATGGCCAGCTATTTTTTTTTTAGACACAAGGTCTCACTCTGGCCCAGGCTGGTCTGGAACCTGTGAGCTCAAGCAATCCACATGCCTTGGCCTCCCAGAGTGCTAGGAACATTACTCCCTTTTGACTGACAAAGAAAACTCAGCTTCAGATTCACTGAGTTAAAGTGACATATCCAAGGTCTTAAATCCAGTAAACACCAAAAAGGAATCTGGAACCCAAGTCTTGTAATTTGGGGTTCTTCAGACTCTAACTTTCACTTTGTGCAATCATTGATAATTATCTGCATCTGATCTGAACAGACCACCAGACATGATTGCAAGTAATAACTATGACTAAATATGCCATTTAATAACCATCAACAAGTTAGTTTGTGCTGTGATACTCAATTCAAACTGTTGTTTCACTGAAGACTTCACAAACTTTGGCATTTAAAGATACCTCTTTAGCCAGTGCAGTTGCTCACATATGTAATATCAATACTCTGGAGGCTGAGGCAGGAGGATTTCTTGAGCTCAGGAGTTTAAGACTTGACTGAGTCAGAGTGAGACTCCCACTAGACAAAAAAAAAAAACAACCAAAACCCAACCGGATGTAGTGGTGAGCACCTACAATCCCAGAGACTCAGGAGGCTGAGGCAGCAGGACGCCTCCAGCCCGAGTCTGAGGTTGCAGTGAGCTATGATAACGCCACTGCACTCTGCTCAGACATAGGGTAAAGACTATCTTTGTGGTTCTCAACCTTCTTAATGCCACAAACCTTTAATATAGTTCCTGTGGGTTGCAACCCACAGGTTGAGAACCACTGCTCTATCTCAACAAAAAATAAATAAATAAACACCACTTTAATTAACCTTAGAGTATTACATTCCAAAGGTTCATTCTGCAATACTCAAAAAAATTATTTTGAAAAAAGAAAATCCCCTTGAGATAAGCTAATACGCTGAATATCGTAGTCTAATTTTTTTTTTTTTTTGAGACAGAGCCTCAAGCTGTCACCCTGGGTAGAGTGCCATGGCATCACACCTCACAACAACCTCTAACTCCTGGGCTCAAATGATTCTCCTGCCTCTGCCTCCCAAGTAGCTGGGATTATAGGCGCCTGCCACAACACCTGGCTATTTTTTGGTTGCAGCCGTCATTGTTGTTTATGTGGCTGATGCCTTGGCTGCTTGAGCCACAGGCTGCAGAGCCTTTTTTTCTTTTCTTTTTTTTTTTTTTTTGACAGAGTCTCACTATGTCACTCTCAGTAGAATGCTGTGGCGTCACCAACTCAGAGCAATCTCAAACTCTTCAGCTTGAGCAATTCTCTTGTCTCAGCCTCCCAAGTAGCTGGGATTACAGGCACCTACCACAACACCTGGCTATTCTTTTTTTTTATTTTTTGCTGTTGTTATTGTCATTGTTGTTTAGCAGGCCCAGGCCAGGTTCAAACCTGCCAGCCCCCGGTATATGTGGCCAGTGCCCTAGCCACTGAGTAACAGGTGCTCAGCCTATGGTCTAATTTTAAATTAATAATTCTGCCCAAGTCAATGTAGACAAAATAATAAATTTTAATTGATATATGCTATTTCAATGTAGCTTTTGTAACAGTCTTTTCATTCATATTGCTTTTCAAATGATGTCAAACCAGCTCTCTTGGTTATTAGCAGAGTGACTTGGGACAAGTTACTTAACCTTTCTGGGACGGGACTTAATTTTCTGATCTGTAAAATCTATGTGATTATGTCTACACCTTGCAAGGATGTTAAGTTTAGACATAATGCATACAAAGCATTTAAAAGTGTACCTACCTGATAGATAAGAGCTATTTTTATGACAATTTTTATTATATGCTTTGAGTTCACAAATCTGTCTCATCCCTCAGTCTCCAAAGACCTGTGTAACTAAGTAAAAATGGACCTTTCTATTTCCTACTCCTGCTGTTGCTTCCAATGCCCCACTAGCTATAACTGCCAACTCTCTGACCTAAATTCTCTGCCATCTACTTCTGGTGTACCCAGAGCAAGTCCCTGAACTTCCTTTTATTGTTAACTCCCTGGTCAGAAGAAGATAATGCTCATTTATATCAATTCAATGATCTTCTGACAATGACAACGTTAATTCTTGCTTGGAATTAATCTGAAAGATTTCAAACTACTTCAAAACCCTCTGAGAATTTATGGGTGTTGAGGTTGTTGTTGTTGTCCTGATAACAAGTTTTAAAAAACAGAAACTTCATTTTTTTAACACAGAGTCAATAATTAAAGAATTTATTTAAAAACAACTGCCTCTATCAGACCTCACATACCTTGATTCCTACCATCAACTCCATTCCTGTATTCCTTCCTCTTTTAACCTTCTTAGATAATAATATCCATTAAGTAAAAGGCATTTCGTAGGAAAAGGGAGGCAGAGAAAACTCTTTTTTGAGACAGAGTCTCACTTGGTCACCCTTGGTAGAGTGTCATGGTGTCTTCGCTCACAGCAACCTCAAACTCTTCGGTTCAAGTGATCCTTTTTTTTTTTTTTTTAAGAGAGAGTCTCACTTTATTGCCCTTGGTGGAATGCCATGGCGTCACAGCTCACAGCAACCTCCAATTCCTGGGCTTAGGTGATTCTCTTGCCTCAGCCTCCTGAGTAGCTAGGACTACAGGTGCCCGCCACAATGCCCAGCTTATTTTTGTTGCAGTTTGGCCAGGGCCAGGGTTGAAGCCGCCACCCCCGTTATATGGGGCCAGCGCCCTACCCACTGAGCCACAGGCCCCGCCCTCAAGTGATCTTCCTGCCTCAGCCTCCCAAGTAGCTGGGACTATAGGTGCCTGCCACAATACCCAGCTATTTTTTGGAGATGGGGTCTTGCCACAATGCCCAGGTTTTTTTTTGTTTGTTTTAGACAGAACCTCAAGCTGTTGCCCTGAATAGAGTGCCATGACATCACAGCTCACAGTAACCTCCAACTCCTGGGCCCAAGCGATTCTCCTGCCTCCGCCTCCCACGTAGCTGGAACTACAGGCACCTGCCACAATGCCCAGCTATTTTTTGATTGTAGCTGTCATTGTGGTTTGGCGGGCCTGGGCTGGATTCAAACCCGCCAGCTCAGGTGTATGTGGCTGGAACCTCAGCCGCTTGAGCCACAGGCATGGAGCCACCCAGTTATATTTTAGGGACAGGGTCTTGTTCTGGCTCAGGCTGGTCTTGAACCTGTGAGCTCAGGCAATCCACCCACCTCAGCTTCCTAAGTGTTAGGATTATAGGCATGAGCCACCATGCCTAGCAAGAAAACTCTTAAGTATAGTTTTCTGTAAGCACAATTAAATACTCAAGATAGCTGACGGATGGCTCCACACTCTTAGCACAGTGGTATACACCAAAGTAGCACCAGCCACATACACCAAAGTTGGTGAGTTCAAACCTGGCCCAGGCCAGCTAAACAATGACAAGGGCAACAAAAAATAGCCAGGCGTAGTGGTGGGCTCCTATAGTCCCAGCTACTTGGGAGGCTGAGGCAAGAGAATTGCTTAAGCCCAAGAGTTTGAGGCTGCTGGGAGGTATGACACCACCGCACTCTACTGAGGGCAACATAGTGAAACTCTGTCTCAAAAAAAAAAAAAAAAAAAAAAGATAGCTGAGAGAAGGGCAAGAAGCAAAGAACCTAAAGAGATGAGATGGTAATTAGAACTCAACCAGTGGCTATTGTGGAAGGGAAAGAACTAGTATACAGATTTAACAATGAAAGGTTGAGGAGAGGGGAAAAGGAAATGGCACTAACCTAAGCAGTGCCATTTGCAATGCACTAGATAATTGTTTTGGGGGTTTTTTGAGACAGTTTCACTTATTAACTCTCCGTAGAGTGCTGTGGCGTCAGAGCTCATAGCAACCTCCAACTCCTCGGGCTTACGTAATTCTCTTGCCTCAGCCTCCTGAGCAGCTAGGAGCAGCCGCTATAATACCCGGCTATTTTTGTGTTACAGTTTGGCTGGGGCTGGGTTTGAACCCACCATCCTCAGTCTATGGGGCCAGCGCCCTACCCACTGAGCCACAGGCGCTGCCTGTTTTGTGTTTTATTTTGTTTTTTTTAAGACAGGGTCACTCTATCACCCAGGCTACAGCGCAGTGACACCATCATAGCTCAATGCAATCTGAAACTCCTTGGGCTCAGCCTCCCAAGGAGCTGGGACCACATGTGTACACCACCATGACTAACTAATTTTTCTATTTTTTGTAGAGATAGGGTCTCACTCTTCCTCAGGCTGGTCTCAAACTCCTGGTCTCAAGCAATCCTCCCTTTTTGGCCTCCCAAAGTACTAGGACTACAGACCCCCCAGTGCACTAAATTATATACATTTTTCTAGGTATTAATTTCATTACCAAGTGAGAAGAGTTAGACTCAAGTTAAATGATTGGATCAATGCCAAACAGCTAGGAGACAATAGAGCCACAGCCACAATTTTAACTCTCTGCTCTCCATTAAATGGTACACATGGCTTAGTGAAGATAAAGCATTTATCCCTGGCCAAGCAATAGGGAAAATAGGGAAGGTAAATGTATGCTCACCTACACACTGGCCTACCCAGACTGTTTCTCTTCCAGCAATGGGAATAATTAAGACCTAATTTATCTTTAACCTGTGGTTATCACCCAGTCATTCCCATTTGAAGAAGAAAAGTAGTATTTTCTAAACTTTAATGTGAAGACTGCTCACTGGATTCTCATTCAGTAGGTCTAGGGTGGAAACTGAGATTCTTGTATCTCCCAGAAACTTTTGGTGCTTGAGCCATACTCTGTATAGATTATACTCAGTGGTTCCCAATCCTGGCTGGTCATCTGAGTCATCAGGGAATCATTTAAGAACTACAGATTTCTGGGCCCCCTCCTTCTTGGAATCTATGGTGTCTTGGTTGAGGCTGAGGTTGATTTTATCACAGTCATTCCACAGTGTCCACAGGGAATTGGTTCCAGGACCCCCTCAGATACCGAAAGGCACAGATACTCAAGTATATTTTATACATTTACATATATACAAATATATAAAGTATATACATGGTATTGCCACTTATACTTTAAATCACCTATAGATTACTTAATAATAATACAATATAAATGCTATGCTAATCATTCTGTTTTATTTGTATTGTTGTTGTTATTTTTATTGGTTTTTAAAAAATATTTTCAATCTGTGGTTGGCTGAATTTGCAGATATGAAACTCACAAGTATGGTAGACAAACTGTAAAGAACTGGGACTATGACAACATACTATATCTCCAGGCACATATTACCTCATAATTCTGGTAATTCAAAGAAATATATAAAATATATTATGATTATTATGACAATAGCCCCAGCAAGCACTGATTGAGAACAATTCAGATGTCTACACATGAGCTTAGTTAATCCTCAAATCCCACTGTAAGGCTGTTAAGGCTGGTACTTACAGCACTATCATTCCCTCTGTATGCATGGGAAAACCAAAGCTCCAAGAGACTCTTACTTGTCCAAGGTCAGTTTAGTAAGTGGCACAACAGGGGTTCAGGACTTGAACCAATTTGATTCCAAAGAGTCTGTGCTCTGATCTCACTGATTTTTAAAAGACATATTTGAACAAATAAACCGAAATGGGTCACCTCAGAAGATGTCATCCTGGGAAGTCTACACTCTTATTACTCAGATGCTACCATCATTCAACACATTGCCACATTAAACAAAATAATCCAAGAGCTCTTAATCTGAAAATGAAAATTCTTGTAGGACCTAAAGCTATGACTTTAACTATCTTTAAATGGGATAAAAGCTCATCATCTGAACATAGATTTGATTTTTTGACACCAGCAAAAAAATCAGGAAAAACCAATTCAAAGAAACCTAGTGGTTATTTAGGTATTTTTTAAATAAAAACAGTTCAATATTAGATATTAAAAATGTTTTTCTCATCATTCGTCCCTAAAGCCAATTCCAAACAAGCCCCTTTATGTTTTGCGCAATGGTTGTATTACCAGAGCCAAGGTGACTATTTTGAAGGGCAATATTCATTTGAATGCACAAGTTCTGTTGTTGCTGTTTTTTAATCAGCCTCTTAGTCATACCAAAAGAAACCCATTTGCCCTTCACCATCCATGCAAACATGCATATGTTCAGAACAACTGTCTCAAACCATGCAGTTTTCCTTTCTGCTACAAAAGCAACTGCTTTTCCTTTTCAGACTTTTTTTAAACCAGTGTTTTATTTATACATATCCATCCCTATAAAAATAAATACCATAATCAGGCAATTAATGAAGAATTTAACTACACGCAGGACCATAAAAGGCATTGTACAAAAGCAACTACATATCCAAAATATGAGCACAAATACCCTTGCATAAAAGGGATAAAAGCACACACACAAATACTGCAGGGATATAACTATAAAAAGACATTGCATTTCTACATCTAGATGAGCTCCCTTGTTAAATAAATATGTCCTTTTTCAACAAAGAAAATATTCTGCAAATTTAGAATGATTTACAGATTTTTTTTAAAAATTAGGCATTAATGCAGATCAGCACAATTCCATACAACCAACCTCTCTGCTTGCACTGGACTCCCCCACACCTTACTGAAGCCACAATTCCCCTGCACAAACTCCCACTCCACCACCCCCCACACACACCCAACTCCCCACCAACCTCACAGGGGTTCCTGGGCTGGTCCATGGAATCTGATGACATCACTCTCTCTTCCTTCCTGGAATTCTAAACCCTGCTGCTCTCCCCTTGCACACAGCTACCATCTCCATGGCAACCTCACCTCCTCCTGCTTCCCTATTGGCTTCATGGAGCAGGATACACAAAAAGGTTTTCCGTTCTCCCTTCACCACCCGTGCCAAAAAAAATGATGCTTTCAACAGGAACCTGAGCTAAATTTAGCTACTTAGGATTCAGAATCCTATGACTAAGAAAACACATAGAAATGTCCTCCTTCCTACATTCCACCCTCCCCTCAATACCACCACAAAGTGGCTGCCTCACCTCCTTCTCTCTGGCCCCCAACCCAAAAGCAAGTGGAAATATCTGCTAAGCATTTAAAAACAAGCAAACTCCCTGACCCACATATAAGGCTGGCAGAGAGAAAATCCTCACACCTCATCCCAATAGGAAAATAAAAGTATTAAAAAAAAAAAAAAACCAAAAACCAAAAAACCCAGGTGGGACATTTCACGTGCTGAATATCACCAGGGTTCTACTGTTTCTTTCCATGTCAAGCCAAGGATTAGGAACTCCACGCCTAAAGGCAGAACAGTCTCCAACCTCTTCGAAGACAAAATTCTCCTGCTATATTTGCTTGATATGATTTCCTTCATCACAGGAATTAAAAATGAGGAGGGGAGTGAGGTAGAAAGACTCCATGCACACTTCTGTGAACAAATGCACTAATCCTGGAACCACAAATCCTAGGTCCAAATTTCTATCCCAGGGATTGACCTACTATGTAAACTGGAGCAAGTTCTCACATACCTCATCTAAGAAACAGCTCCCACACAGGGATCTAACAATTAATGACAAAAACTAATATAATTTAGGTCCCTGAGCCAAAAGGACTGAATAACTAGAGAGCAAGTTGACATCATTATTAATAAAATTCCTGTGGATCTTAACAGAGATTAATAATCCCCAGAGGATTAACATGAACTTCTAGAAAATTATCCTTTTCTTATCATAGATAAACCATAAAATACACATAGCTTATTGGACCAAAGACAGTTTCTAGAAAGGTTTCTACTTCTGGTAAAATCCAGCTCTACTTACCTTATACACCACCCAATCTGAAACTAGTACTCAATTCTGGAGCTAGCCCTACTTTATCTTTGCTTAATCTAAACTCTTTTTTTTTTCCAATGGTGTACACAAAAAGGATACACAAAAGGTGTATACAATGGATACACAAAAAGGTTTTCCATTCTCCCTTCACCACCATGCCAAAAAAATTTTTATTCTCAGATAACATGATGGCAGACGTTTACAAACACATCAGCAGCTCAGCGCCTGTGGCTCAATCAGCTAAGGCGCCAGCCACGTACACCTAAGGTGACGGGTTCAAATCCCCAGCCCGGGCCCACCAAACAACAATGATGGCTGCAATCAAAAAATGGCCAGGCGTTGTGGCGGGCGCCTGGGTCCCAGCTACTTGGGAGGCGGAAGTAGGAGACTCGCTTGAGCCCAGGAGTTGGAGGTTGCTATGAGCTGTGATGCCAAGGCACTCTACCCAGGGTGATAGCTTGAGGCTCCGTCTCAAAAAAAAAAAAAAAAAAAAACACATCAGCATACCTGAATTTAATGGCAAGGTGACAAGCAGTAATACTATTGTCTGTCCACGCTAGATACAATCACAAATTAACTTGGATATGCCTACCAGCATTTCTTTCCTGTTATCATATTAATATTAGGACAAACATAAATTCAAACTGTGTTTTAATTGCCATCAGTACAATATTAGGAAATACAGAAAAGCTATCATTTATAGGTGTTTTTATTTTTCACTTTCTTTTTTTTTATTAAATGATAGCTGTGTACATTAATGCAATCATGGGGTACAGTGTGGTATTTTCATACACAATTTGAAATATTTTCATCAAACTGGTTAACATAGCCTTTTTTTCTTTTTTTGAGACAGAGCCTCAAGCTATCCCCCTGGTAGAGTGCCGTGGCATAACAGCTCACAGCAACCTCCAACTCCTGGGCTCCAGCGAGTCTCCTGCCTCAGCCTCCCAAGTAGCTGGGACCACAGGTGCCTGCCACAAAGCCGGCTGGTTTTTGGTTGCAGCTGTCATTGTTGTTTTGGTGGGCCGGGGCTGGATTCAAACCCATCACCTTAGGTGAATTTGGCTGGCGGCGCCTTAGCCACCTAAGCCACAGGCGCTGAGCCAACATAGCCTTTATGTCATTTTCTTAGTTATTGTGTTAAGACGTTTACATTCTACTTTTAGAAAGATTTACTTGTACCCTTGTAAGATAAACCATAGAGGTGACCCCACCTAAACTCTAACTTTGAAAAATTGCTACTCACTCTCTCTAAGTGATGACTGAATATGAACCAGAGCTTCATTTTCTGGCTCAGCTGCTCATTTCCCATTCTAAGGAAACAATTCTTTCTTAGAGCCATATTTGTTAGCTGAACCCAGTGAATCAACCCAGTGGCTATGTCCTATAAGACTCTGAAGGACAAAGCATCCATTGTGACCAAGTAGGAAAGGCTCCAAGAAGGTCAGAGTCTTGAAGTAAGAAAGGGAGCGGATAAAAATACAACATGCCCAGGAAAATTATATTTTCAGTTAGCAGGGCAAAGACTCAGCTCTGAGGAACCAATTCTCCAGCAAAAACATAGACGTGAAAAGCCAACAATTTAGTGTAATAAGAAACAGTCATCTGACTCAAATAGAATTTAAATAATTTGGAACATTTAGCAAAGTCAAAATGCCCCTCTTATCAACACACAAGCATCTAGAATAAACTTGTAACTGCTGTGGAAAACAGCAAAGGATACAGTATGTTCTAACAAACAACTGAAGGGGGACAATATGACTAGCCCATCTCTGAGATATCTGCTTTCTTAATTTCACTCCTTACTGCCTCCTGACCAGCCATTTCTAGTGTGAAAGCATTCCTGTGTACACCACTCATTCAATGGCTCCACAGGCAAGGACCTTTTTAACACTCTTAAAAACAGATGGTTACCTTATTCCACAATGGCAAAATAGAACAGTTTCTGAGATTGCCCAGCAAATCAATTACTGAACTTGACTTATGTTATGATGACATCTATCAACAATAATCTGAATTGTAGAATGCTACAAATAATGCTCTACTTTTTCATTCAAATGTGCATTAAGTGCACTTATTACATGCCAGGGGTTTTATCATACATGTGTTGTCACTACTTCTGAAAAATAAAAATAAAAAACAGCAAGTAGTACATATTCTTACCTCTACTTTGTAAACAAAAAACAGAGTTCCAAAGATGTCAACACGACCAAGGTTGTGTAATTCTTTTTTTTTTCTTAAAGCCAACATTCTAAGCTGAGTGCAGCAGCTCAGCTGCTGTATTCCAAGCACTCTGGGTGGCTCAGGAGTCCAAGACCAGCCTGAGCAAGAGCAAGAGTAAGAGCCTCTCTATCGAAAAGAAATAAATTAAACATTGTGGTGGTGCACACCTATAGTCCCAGCTACTTGGGAAGCTGAGGCAAGAGGCTGAGCCCAGGAGTTTGAGGTTGCTGTGAGCTGTGATAATGCCACTGCACTCAACTGGGAATGACAGAGAAAAATCTAAAAGAAAAAAAAAAGAAGCTATATTCTAACTCAGATCTGTTTGGACTCAAGTCTATGTGTTTTCTACTTTGCCTCCCATTTACAGATAGTCAGATGGAAAAACCATCTAGAAATCATTTTCTATCTGTGTTCTTTTCTGTCATCAATAAAATTTAGGCTGCTTGGCGTTAAGTTCAAAGTCATTTTTTTTAACGTATTACTAACAATGTTCAGCCCTAAGCAGGCACTCAATGCTTACTAATTTATTATTCTAACCCTATTATTCTAAACTTCTGGACAAATGACAATGATTCTACTCAGATCTTTTAAATTAAAATTGACTTGAGAAATTATATGCTGAAATGAAATGACAAAACTTCAGGTAACATATTCTGAAATTTAATTTTATATTTGGGGTGAAAAAATTATCAGTCATAATGCCTATAAATCTCATCTGTTGGTTTTACTCCACAAATGCCATCAAGATCTACACATTAGATTTATGATTTCTATATTCTACATATAGAACCAGAGCATTTCTCCAGGGATTCCACTAAAATTAAATCAGTTGATCAGGGGACCATGGGAAACAGGCCAAGGTCAAGTGTATGACACTCATGTGAACCAGGTTAGTATCACTCTTGCCTATAGCTATAATATATACCTTTATTATAAACATACTGCATTTGGTTTTACTGAGAAATTAAGGTAAATGATCACTTTTTATCAAAAAACCCCTCAATTATATGTCTACTGATATCGAAATATTATAAGTAGATCTTATTCTTTAGAAAATAGCTATGGCCTTTCAGGAAATATGCGAAATCATTCATTTTTTCTTTCAATATTTATTGAACACTACCACCGACCAATCAGTAGCTTCCAAAGGATAATTAAATACAGATATGCATGATATGCAATATATGCAATATAGTGAAGGTGTATACTGATATAGAAAGAATATACTGGCTCGGCGCCTGTGGCTCAAGTGGCTAAGGTGCCAGTCACATACACCTGAGCTGGCGGGTTCAAATCCATCCCAGGCCCACCAATGACAGCTGCAACCAAAAAATAGCCAGGCGTTGTGGCGGGCGCCTGTAGTCCCAGCTACTTAGGAGGTGGAGGCAGGAGACTCGCTTGAGCCCAGGAGTTGGAGGTTGCTGTGAGCTGTGATGCCACAGCACTCTGCCCAGGGCAACAGCTTGAGGCTCTGTCTCAAAAAAAAAAAAAAAAAAAGAAATAATATACCAAGGAGTGGCGCCTGTGGCTCAAGAAGTAGGGTGCCAGCCCCATATACTGGGGGTTGGCCCAACCCCAGCTCAAATTGCAAAAAAAAAACTAAAAAGAGAAAAAGAATATACCAAGAAGGAATGGCCAGCTCTAGAACAGTGGTCTCAACTTGTCGTGACCCACAGGAACTATATTAAAGGGCCGCAGCATTAGAAAGGTTGAGAACCACTGCTCTAGAAGATCTCATGGAAAATCAATAGGAGTTCATTTAAATAAATGAGGAAGGAAAGAATATTCCAGGAAGGGAGAAAGAGATTTATAAAGGTATGGTCATAAGACAACATGGCAACTTGAGAACTTCCAAGTATTTTACTAAACCAGGTGAGAAAAGGCTAGGCAACATCTTTGAGATTTTCTACCTAGGTTTTCCTAAAATGCCTTACTTTGAATTAGATTTTCATAGAGCAAAGGGGGAAAATATTTTAATACCATGTGAGGAAGTATTTATTCTCTTTACAGTTTCCTTAATAAGCTCAGTGAGTAGGGCACTGGCCACATACACCAAGGCTGGCAGGTTTGAGCCCAGCCCAGGCCTGCTAAACAACAATGACAACTGCAACCAAAAACTAGCCAGGTGTTGTGGCAGATGCCTGTAGTTCCAGCTACTTGGGGGGCTAAGGCAAGAGAATTGCTTAAGCCCAAGAGTTTGAGGTTGCTATGAGTTGTGACACCATGGCACTCTACCAGGGACGACATAGTGAAACTCTGTCTCAAAAGAATAAAAACCAAAATGAGGTGTATCCTTCTGAAAATGAAGTCCTGGGTAGCTAAGAACTCTCAATGAAGAAGTTCTTCTGTGTGTAGAACAAAATCCAAATTTGTGGCCCTGTGAGGCAGAGTGAAAGTTTCCTTATTCCTCTCAGAGAATCAGTTTAAAAAGTAGTCAATGGAGTTTATTAATTCTCCTGTCCTATCACTATTTGAAATTTAGTGTTCAATATCTGAGAAGCAACCTTAGGTTACTAAACAAAGCACCTTCATCTTCACAGAACACATAAATGTGCACTCTCACACCTATCACCTTTACAGGCAAAAGATTAACACCATAGATCAGCTGTAGCAATCCCAGAACAAAAGCAGAATTTTTTTTTTTTGTATTTTATTTTTTGCAGTTTTGGCCAGGGCTGAGTTTGAACCTGCCACCCCCAGTATATAGGGCTGGCGCCCTACTCCTTGAGCCACTGGCACCACCCAAAAGCAGAATTTTTTAAGTAAACTTTTTATTGAAGTGATTTTCAGTAGTATATATTCTAGATACCATCCAGATATTGCAACTATCTTCTACTCTGTAGTTTGCCTTTTACTTTCTTCTTTTTTTTTTTTTTTTTTTTTTTTTTGCAGCTTTTGGCCAGGGCTGGGCTTGAACCCAACACCCCCGATAGTGTTTATGTCCTGCTCAGGTAAAGAATATCATGAAGATGTTCTCCTGTGTTTTTTTCTAGAAACTTTCATATAGTAGCATTTAAAACACACATTTTTAAGATTCCCAGAAACACTGTATATGTGTATATAAAATATACAAGTGACCTTTTCTTCTATCAAATAGGTAAAACAACTCAATCTGTGAATTAAGTAAAATTACACTTAAATTAAACTCATCAAACTTTTATCAAGTACCTCTATGCACCCAGGATTGTGTTAGATTATACAGGAGATGAAAATAATAAGAGATGCTCCCTTGACGTAATATTAACCTTAGCTAACAATATGACACTCAAATATTAGCTGTGGTATGTATTTAAATAAAACTGAGAATTTTGACACCAGAGCCCCAAAATAATAAATAATCCTCCACCACCTTTGGCTACCCAAGCAAATTTCTACTTCAATAAAGAACAATAAGAAAAGGGTATTATTCTACTATTGCCACTGCTTCTTCAATACATACATCTAAAATCCACACCATTTACCACTTTTCATAAAAGTACAAGAAAGAGGAGTAGTGCCTGTGTCTCAAAGGAGTAAGGCACCGGCCCCATATGCTGGAGGTGGCGGGTTCAAACCCAGCCCCGGCCAAAAGCCACACACACACCAAAAAAAAAAGTACAAGAAAAATCTTTAAAAGTTATAAGTACAGTATCTTCTATCCAGCCCAACTACCTGAAAAAAATAGCAGAATCCAGAAACAATGCAACTTTTCCACAGAATAAAAAAGAAATCTAGGTCATTATAGCTAGAGAATAGAGGAGCAGGGAAAGAAAAGCATGTATATGTACACACAGATGCTTTCACACACCCACACACAACCCTACGTGCTTTTCCTAAATGCTTTTCAATTTTCTTGCCCATAACTACTCATCCCTTCTCTCCTGGTCTTGGAAAGGTTACTTAAAAAAATAAGAAATGGTCATACAGTTAAGATCAAATATATTTATAAATGATAAATTTAGGGAAAGTCAATTCAGGATGAAAAGTTCAAAGGGGTTAAAGGAAAGAACAGTCAATCAATTTAGAGGAGCAGAGAGTTTTTAAAGCAAAGGGAGTCACACCGTTTTCTTTATTCTCCTATTCTATAATAAGCTTCAAAATAAATTGCTCTCCTCTTCTAAACATGCAGAACAGGAGGGAAAAGAACAAGTCTGCTAATTTTAGAGGTCAAGGTGAAACAGATGCTTCACAGCCTGGACTTCTAAGTCTCAAACATATTTTCTGAAAGAAAGCAATAACTTAACAGTAGAGCTTACAAGAAGATCTTGAGCTGAGGTAGTACAGAACAAAAGCTGCCTACAGAATTAAAACTCTTTTATTAGGAAAATTTTCAAAGTCAATACTCTAACCAAAAATAATACACAAAGGCTTGACCAGGACCTATGGATTAAATTCCTGTGGTATTCATTCATTCAACAAACTTTTATAACATGTAATCATAGGGCTAGGCAGCAGCACAAATACAGCATATAAAACAGAAGTCGTCCTGGCCCTCATAAAGTTTAGGCAATTTGGATGGAAAGACACTATACCAACTAAATTAAAATAAGTGTTAAAAAAAATGTAAGGAGTTCATCTAGAGCAATGGTTCTCAACCTTTCTAATGCTGCAACCCTTTAATACAGTTCCTGCGGGTCATGACCCACAGGTTGAGAACTGCTAATCTAGAGGGATCCCAACCAAAGATATCTGGTTGATTCAACCCTGTCAATTCCAACCATATTCTTTCAAGGTCTACTACTGTCTCCACCCACAATCTATCCCTACATTTAAAATGTTGTCTCTGCTCAAGCAAATGAGCAAAATTTTGTGACATGGCCTGAATTCAAAACTGCAAATAAGTGACTCTCACAGTACAGCACTTAAGAAGACTTCACAAGCATAGTATATTCCAAAGACAGCTGAGAGGTGTGAAGCGGGGGGTCTCAAGAGCCCTTCATACTCCACCTCCTCACTGCCCCAGAAGATAAGGAGAGGTGTCTGCCTGTCTCTGGATCAGAACTTCTGCCTTCCTGACACTTCAAAAGCAACTTTTGTAAAATTGTATTAACCTACAATCAATTACCCCCAGTAAAAAAAAAATTTTGAGGCTCGGCGCCTGTGGCTCAATCGGCTAAGGCGCCAGCCACCTACACCTAAGGTGGCGGGTTCGAATCCCCAGCCCGGGCCCACCAAACAACAATGATGGCTGCAACCAAAAAATGGCCAGGCGTTGTGGCGGGTGCCTGTGGTCCCAGC
>CAUYQV010146692.1:0-48034 GCA_963574575.1 Galagoides demidoff
TTAATTTCTGGAGCCACCGTTAGCACTACTCGGTGGACTTCAAGTTCTAGCTATTCTGCCATTTGATTGATCTTATTTTCAATCCATATTCTGAATTCAGTTTCTGACACTACTGCCAGTTGTCTATGCAACCCGTACCCCCCCCCCCCCCCCCCCCGCGTCCTAAATGCACGTGTCTGGGAACCGCACTGTGGAATTTCCCTGACTGTTTCCTGGTAGAGCACCTCCCGGGATAAGCTGAAATGCAGGGAGGGGAAATGGAGCAGGACCAAGTTGGCAAGTCTGGCGGGTGGTAGCGCCTGTGGGGGAGTGAAATGCTCGCAGGACTTTTTTAGGCGACTGGAGAGGGTCTGGGAAGTTCCCCTCTCAGAAGTCTGAGCAGAGCCCTCGGTATCCTACACCCTAGCTCCAAAGTTTCAGAACCCGAATCTAAGTTCAGGTCGTTTAATTGCCAAGACTTCCCCAAACCGCGCTGGGATCAGCAACATCTACTTCCATCATCTTGTGGCTCAGATTATCATTGTCTTCATTTAAGGTTGAGACATGGAGGGTATAGCAGGCCGTGCAAAATTCACTTTCAGACCTCTGCTCTGTGCCTCAGTGTCCAGCCGGTCCTTCTCCCTGTCCTCCATCCAGGAGCTAAAATTTTACCATTTAAGAAAAGAAACATGGGGGGGAAGGCAAGAGCTAAAGGGGTGCGAGGCTTTTCGGTGCTTTTTTATACAGAATAGCTTAAGTAGCCCAATTTTATTTTCTAAATCCCTCCACATATATAAGATCTATAACTCTGGCCAAAATGAAGAAAAGAAAAAACGTAATAGCTGAGACCTGAGAGAAAGAGCCAGCGCGACCCCTGCGCATACACAGGCGCGGGGCTGCGGGGCTTCGGGGCTGTGGGGCCGGACTGCGCTTGGGCCCAGGCTCGCCAGGTCTCAAGCGTCCAGAGCCTGTGACAGTCCCTAGGGTCACAGAGTGGATCACCACCCAATAATCAGACTTATTATTATTATTATTTTCAAATTTCCCAAAGAAACTGAGACACCGTGATCCTATTCCCAGTGGGGGGATGGGGAGAAGGTGTTGCTGTGTCTTTGAGTTTTTCTGTCCTCACCATCACCCCAATGACAGAGGTGGGGGAGAGGCGCGGAGAGATCCCCAGGCAAGGTTATCCAAGGCTCTGGGGTCAACTATTCAAGTCCAATCTTTTCTAAATCTTACCGTAGGGAATCAAACCTACACGTGAACCATTTGAGAACAGAGTGATCCCTTCAGTAGCAGTGCCCAGCTGCTGGACTTTGCAGACTGAGAAATAAACACTGTCGCTTTCACCCTGGTAGTGATTTGTCAGGCCCCAGGATGGTAGCCTGGAGGCCCAGGGCCCGCTTAGCACCTCGGGCGCTCTATTTCGACTCTACCCCCAACACCAAGTGTGGGGTTGTTCTTCATGGATGCTCGCTTACAAGTTGGCTGATGAAGGCTGCGGGGAGCACCACCAGCAAGGGTGAATCTGGCACCTTGAGGCCTCAACGGGATCCTCGGTGCCTGCTGGGCTCAAGTATGCCCCTGCTAAGTCCCAGCTTACATAGCAAAGAAGCGCGTTCACTCGCTGCAGGTGGCGGGGTGAAAAGGGCAGCTACGTGGCCAAAGGTGAGTCCCCAACTGTATAAGGGCGCGAGCTAGTCGGGACTCGGGACTCGGGTTTGGAGACTGTAAGGATCTGGGCACAGTTCGCTGTCCCTCTCCGACCTTCTGCTCTCAGGTGTGCAGGTGCCTGGCCAACAGGCGGTGGCTCGACCCGGTGCGCCCCAAGTGGTGCACTTCCCGCCACTTCCCCAGGGCACCAAGGTTAAGCCAGAGAGGCAAGAACATTAGTTGATCTTCGCTCCCCGCGCCGCAGATTTTTCTTCTGATTTGATTTCTAAGTTGATGAGTTTTTCTGCTCTGGGTTTTAGGGAACTCTTGGAGTGCGGTGGAAAGGAGGTGGGAGAAAACATTTACTCCTCTCGGACGCACTGATGCTGTGCGGGTCACTTCTGGGCGGGTCAGTTCTGAAAACTGTTTTGTTGGTTGGTTAGTTTACTAACAAGATCATTTCTTAAATTATTACAATTTAATTTTATCTGTTTAAATTGTATTTTTGTTGTAACACATCTTTAGTGTTTGGGTTTTATAAATGGTATTTCACTTAAGCAGCTCTCAATCTTTTCTTTTGGTCTGCAATGAGATAGTAGCTCTCTGAAATCTTCAGTTCCGGTGGGTTTATCGTCATCGCTCACTCCTCGTCTTGCCAGGTGCACTTTTCCTCACTAGGAAATGACAGCCTTGTTCCTAGTGTGACTACCACTGACTTCCGAGCCTGGATGGCCCCATTCGCAGGGACCTTCCACGTCTCTGCCCAAGCCTGGAAGGGATGGGAGCTCCCTCTCTCGGCGGAGCTGAATCTCCACCCCACGCTGCCCGGCCCTGAGCAGGCTCTGAGCCCCGCGGTCCCCAGTGGGGCGATGTCTGGCCCTCACAGCAGCTTCCTGGCCTCTGCAACTTACCCCGACGTCGTTTCCGAAGGCGCAAACGGAGAGCGGAAGTTCGGAGAGAGAGCCCTAATCTCCAGTTTCGCCCAGCGTGCAGTCTGCCCTGCCCTGACCGGCGGTCCAAACTTTATACTGGTCCCATTAGGGTGACTGTCCCTCGACTCCGCCGCCCTCACTAATGTCGTGGTCCCCTGGAACAGGGCCCCTGCGAAGCGTGAGGGCGCAAGAGGACATGCGCTCCGGGCACCGATCCTCAGTTCGAAAGCGGTCAAACCACCCCCAAGCGGGTTATGCTCAGAATTTGGGAAGACGCGACGTCTGGGGCTCCCACATCCTCCCGCCTCCATCAACCTTTGAGGGAAGATTCGGGTACCCGCAGACCGGCTCTGCACAGAGCTAGGAGGGCTGGAACGGGCCGACTATCCCTTCCCGGGGAGGCGCTCACCTCCAACCTCTAGCTCGGAGGGGCTGGTGGTGGCTAGTCATTCAGACTTCCTCCCTGGGGGAAGAGTGCCAGGAAGGAGAGAAGACTAAGAAATTCTCAACCGCCCGTGGGGCAGGACCCGGAGGAAGGCCCCAGGCGAGTGCAGCCATGGTCGCTCCGCCACTGCCAGACCACGGAACCCTGCGCTCTGGGGCTGTGGGTCTCAGAATTTTGTTGGGGCCTCTCCCACTGCGGTCTGTGGAATGGGGAATGATAAAATGCAGACTTCTAATTTATTAAAAAAAAAAAAGGTATTCGCTCGGGATTACCATGACCCATGGTTTACTGTTGACGCCTGCAGTTACTTGGACGATCCTTTCCCAAATAACTTCGGCACTAGCTTACCTAACTGATGAAATAAACGGAGGGGGAAACAGGTCATTTTATCCTCCTGGTCTTTTATTTTTAAGTGAAATCTCTTTTGTGTTAGACCCACGTTATTGTTCTAGTTATTCATATTGTTCAGTGTTGTCCTCTTAGTTTTTGAGGGGTACAAACTCAGACTCTCACGCGTCATTTATTCTCTTGGGTCCCTCTTGTTTAGCTAACTAAGCTTTTAAAGTTTTTCCTTCTTCAAAACTAGATTAGGAGTCCTGATGAACTTTGTTCACAGTGTCACGTTCTGATTCCGTCCCCTGACTGATTGTTGCCTCTGGAGCTTTGAAAGCCCTGCTTTCTTCTAGGTTCAGAAACCAAATTTCTTACGCCCACGTTTCAACCCTGTCCATAAACTCTCCCCTTCCTCATTGAAAACAACGGTACATAACGGGGTGTGCGCGCGCGCGTTTTCAAACTGCTCTGGGTTTAGATTTCAGATACATCAGAAGAGCTAAAGCCGTCTCGACACCACTTGCTTACAGCTCTTTCCTCCTTAAATTGGAGACTCTTCTCTCCTGTAACGTTGGATTTAGAGAAGACTCCCAGGCAATGGCACAGGCGGTTTTCTCGATTACATACTCACCCGCGCTGCATATCCCCTCATGTCCACTAGAGGTCACTGGCCCCTCGCGGCTCGCTGCGCCACCAGCCGCCTCCGGCTCCTTGAGCTCAAATTAGCCGCGTGTTAATTAACACCCGAGTCCATCAAGGCGCGTTCCTCAGTACAGTACTCCAGCAGGGCTTATATAGACAACCCAAACCCAGCCAAAGTAAACCTCCCCAAACCCAACATTTCCAGCATGTCCAAAATGGGAGACGGGAGCCTGAGTAACCCGGGGCAAGGTATAGTGCCATCACGCTTTAACTTTTGTTTGGTGGGGCTTGCTAAGTTGCTGTGAGGATAACATTCTCTGCCAGGCAGGTTCGGCGGGGCCTGGCTCTGTTCTTCTGCTCTTGCAGGCTGGGCAGTGCACGCTCTGGCCCCTGCAGGACCCTGGTCCTCCGGGAGCATTTCTCCAACATGATCACCAAGGGGAGGGACGCAGGTCCACACCGTCCTAGGCGCACATGATGTAAAGGGAGGATATTTATTTGGGGTTGGAATACAAGAAAATGCCCAGATGTCTTTGAAATTGGTAGAGGAAAGAAATATAAACGACGACATTCCTCATGCCTTTTTATGCAGAACGGGAAAAGGGGAGTTGACGGTGGAGATGGACTCCAGAAACTGACCCTGGTGACTTTAATGCGGGGGTGAGCGAGTCCCTGCGGGGCCCAGGGAAGGTCCTTGACTCTTGCTGAGGGTGCGCGGTTTTGTTTTGGTTTGGTTTGATTTTTAACTTCCACACGAAGCTTTGGGTCTATCTTTTATTTGTTTCAACCAAAGCCAGATAAGCATTTCCCACTCTGAACTGGAGAGACTGAGTCTCCTCTCCAGGGCCTCAACGAAATCCGTAAGAATCGCATGAAACGAAGCCCCGGGCATATTCCAACAAGCACTATCCAAGTTTGTGATATTGGTAAATCTCCATGACATGTCCCTTTGTCATGGTGCCCTAGTGGGTGGAAGGGTCACTTCAGGATTTCTTAATTATTTGAGGAAAAATATCTTGAAAACATTAAATCGGGTTCTGACAGAGACTGAGGTGACTCTGGTCTTTTGCCTTAGGCGGGAGGGGGAGAATGTTTGGCGGGGAAGGATTGCGGATTTCCTAGGAGTTTGGGGACTGATATATATATTTTTTTCCCACGGGGTCGTTGGTGCGGACCCTAAAGATCTGGACAGTCAGGCCTTTGGGAGAGCAGGATCCATCGTGTTAACCACAGCTTTCCCCACCTGCTGACCATGGGCAAAAGCTGCCTGTCGCGCCCTCATTGCGGGATGGGGCTTCTCTTGGGTTGGTTTAATGATGCCCATTTAATGAAGCCATTGTCCGCCTTCAGGATTATGGGGCAGCCCAGACGGGTCACTGGCTACATCCAAGAGTGAGGCCACGCCTTGGGCATCGCCAAGGTCCCCATCAGAACCGCCCAGGGGGCAGGCGGGAGCAGGAGTGAGGGCTTCCGGAAGCCCGGCGGCAGGCGAGCTGTCCGCTGGTGACCAGGCCCGAGGGGGCGTGCCTCGGGGAGTCCCCCCGCCCGGGCCTGGAGCGGTAGGGGGCGTCTGTTGCTCACTGAGGGAGCTCTGGGGTTTCCAAACCACGGCTTTGTTTATTCGCGGTCCCAAGTTATTGGGGAGCCACCATTGAAGCGTCCCCTACAGGATCCAGCCCCACCTCGACCCCGAACGCAGGGCCGGGCCTTCCTCTCCCCCTTGGCCTTTGGCATGGGCGCGGTGGAGCCAGCGTTCCAGCCCAGAGCAGCCGCAGCAACCGGATCCAGCTCTGGTGCCCGCACAGGTGTCAGCTGGAGCGGGTATTATGCGATGGATTTGGCAGCCCCAGCTCTTACCAAACGGAATTAAGGAGGGTGGAGATTTCTCTTTTCTTTTCCTTTCCTTTCTCTTTTGATGACATCTGGTCAGGTGAACTGGATCCGCGGCAGCAGGTGTTATTTGCAGGAAAAGACCAAGCAGAATGGCGGCGGGGTCAGAACGCTCCAGAGAGCCGGCCAGGGCAGGCCGGAGGACTCTGGAAGAGCCTCCGGCGTCCCCTCCAGGGGCCCCTCACCTACACCGCTGGCTGTAGCCGCAGGTGTCCTGAACTTCAGACACTAGAGGCCAGAAAGGAGCTTGTCCTTTCCCCCACCCCCAGCTCTGTTTTCTGGCCATCCCCTCCCCCAGGTAGAAACTGTGGGGTTCCATCCTGATGCCTATTTGCTTTTTATTAGCCGACTGACCTCCCACCCCCCAGCAAGTGTGGTTGACTGTGAGTTTGGACATAAAATCAGGAGATCCCTGGCAGGCAGTAGGGAGCCAGCCCCGCCTTCATCTCGGTAATGTTACCTACGTGCAGGCCGAGGCAGGTCTCTAAAAATGAGCGAAAGGAAAGCCGTCTAGAACACTTTCTAAGATGCAAGACCACAGAAATGTCATCAAGGAGAATTTGAAAAGCAGGTTACCAGTTCTGTTAAGCTATAGAAGGGGATTCCACAGAGTCAGCCTCCATTTTATTGGGCAGGCACAAATGATGGTTTGGGAATGGTGACATCTCCCTCTCCAAACTGTCAGTTTATTGTGTAGGACACCAGATTTTTGCAGTCCTGGAATTTGACGCTAAGGGCTGTTTTGAAACTTTAGAGAGCTAAGGAAGCGTTTGAACCCTAAAAAAAGCCAAAAGCTCAATTTTGGGGAATGGCCTTAATTTTAAATGCTAAAAGTGAATAATTTTTAAGTGACCAACCTGAAGGTTAAATTTGAATTTTCGCTTTGAATCCTGAAAGGAGCACTTATTATACGTGATGAGAAGGTTAAAAAACACACTCGGAAAGTTATGGCAGTACCTATGACGACAGTGGCCAGAGGTTAGCGTCCAAGTATTTGTTTACAGGAGATCTGGGAACGCATCCCAACTCCTTAATTCATACAGATGAATTCAGCTAGAAACCCACGCCTATAAAGACTTGAGTTACAACTACGCAAATAAAAACTATCTCTTTCTGGGATAAACCTCATTTGCAGAGGTACTGCCAGGAAAGCTGGAGGATCCTTTGTACTGATATTAACATAACGCTGACGTATCCTTAGACTTTTGGGTTAACTGTAACACAGCCCCACACCATGACTACCTATAAATGAAAAGTTAAAAAATCTTGTAAGAGATAAGCGGGAAGACTGATGTCTGCGAGGAAATTTTTTAAAACAAAGTTCAAGCTAGCCCCATTAAATATGTCATGGTCAAAGCTGTTCGATGGTGAATTATTCGTGTTTTCCCTGCTGCTGCCAAAGTCACTGATGATCAGAGGAGCCCTCAGCGAGAAGAATCAGGAAGCAGCACCCCCACCTTCCTCCCCACCTCACCCGCCTTATTTTTGGAAACGCACATGGGTTTCTTCACGAATTTCATTTGCTGTATCTCTTCTGCCAGCTGAGGATCCTGTAGTGCTCTGGGTAGGGACCAGCCCCCACACTCAGCCGTCTGTTCCGGGGCACAACTTGGAGATTCAACTACATTTTCTTGCCAGCAGGACAAAATGATTTTGCCCAGAATCAGGTTGTTTTCAATTTACCTTTCCTGTCTAACCACGTGGTGCTTAAAAAGGCCGATAAACTAACAGCCACACTCCCTGTGGGGGCACCACAGAACCAGACGCAGTTTGGGGGCTTTTCTTGAGTCTGCATAATCCTCATAAAACATTCCATACCTTGCACAGGGATCAGTTGCAGTCGTTGGGGCATCAGTGGCTACAGGGTGTCAGACATTTTACTAGTAAAGAAGAGGAAATCTCGGAGGTTGTAGATGATTTAAGAAAAAAAAAAGAATAACTTTTATGAAGTTGACTATTTGAAATATAAAGAAAAGTTTTGCAAACTGCTAAATTCTACTTAAACATAACCCCAAATTTCTTTTATCCTCCACTATTGAATAATAAATTTCTTTTACAAAATTGTTCTGTACATCAAAGCTGTACCTTGTTTGAACCCTTCCCCCTCCTCTGTGAAACCCAATCCTGAGGCCTCACTAGAACCAAACATTGGCCAACAATTTTACAGAAAGAGACAAATTCTCAAAAATCGTACTCAATAAGCAGGGCAGTTAAATAGTAAGCAATGATTACACGATGCCACTGTACAGCAGCCTGAATATTGCTCTTATACAATTACTCATCTCTAAACATGAGTCTGGTTCACGCAGACCCAACTGCTGATCTTGGAAAATCCAGCGCCAAACAGCGCGGGCGCGTGAGGGGCTTCCATGCGCGCTGCGTGCTCCGGGCACAGCGACCCAAGGGTGCAGGCTGGGCTAGGGTCTGAGAGCTTCCTGCTTCCTGTCTTATCACTGCTACCCAAAAACAATTTTTAAAACTCCATTAGAGTTGGTAAAATATGACCTTTTATATATTGCATAATCTGTTCGTCCTGTTGAGGGGAAATATTTTTAATCGCCTAGGACTAAGATAATTTTCAAAAAGCAACTTCATTTGCTCCGTCTTCCTTTAAAACTATGGTGGGCACAAGCTAGCGACATTTTGTTATCCTTATTCTGAAACAAGATTTGGCAGGTAAATGGGTTCTAAAACACGTCCTATGTTAACCACCTTAATACCCAGACATTCTTTATGCCACAGGATAGGCGTCTAACTCTCTGGCTATAATAATCCCTGAGCTAAAGATGCAAATGTGTAGTTCACCAAACCATCTAGTATTTTCACGGAGTGGGAGAAGGGAGATGGTTAGCGTGACATCACTGTGATTATTTAAATTAAACTGCTACAGGAAAATATACTTGTTAATAAAAACCTTCTCCACATCCCTCAAAGTTTTCCCTCCCTCAGCATTTTATGACGTGCTATCCACAATGAATATAAGCAGAATTATGTCGTTCCTGGTAGCCTTACTCTACCACCATAATGTGGCACCGACAGGTCTATAAGGAAAGACAGAAGAAAAGTACTTTTTAGTAATAACTGTTTGATAATATGTATGTGTATTTACGAGTTTGGATATCCGTGTCCAAACTTTTTCTCTTTATGAATGTGTATGTGTGTGCGTACAGAGATCATAGACGACTTGCACGCATCCTCTATAGTATCCGCGCGTTTGTTCATTAAACGCTGCCATGTAATCATTCCACGGCGTTGGTTTAATGCGTTTAACAGAAAACTAATGGGTAGTCTATACCGAAAGGCACGCTCCTATTTTTAATCCCGTCACGTAGTGAAGCGGTTTTGAGCGAGTCTGAGGCTTTCACCTTTATCCATCGTGGATGCTCTTGTTGGAGAAAACAGTTCAACCACGTTTGGTTCCTGACCATTACTAAAATGCCTCTCCTTCTTTCTCTGCAAGTATCCTTTATTTATGGAGCCTATTTTCGTCATGGTTAATAATAATAATAACGATAAACAATCCTTGCTGTACTGAAACTCAGTTAAAATGATCCCGTGAGCTCTCGCCTTGGTCCTTGCTGTAAACTGTAATTTCAAATACTGAATATGGTCAGACATGGTCGTGGGCTCCAAGCTGCGGGAGAAGGAAGCTACTTTTTCATGCCGGGGTTTTACCTTCTTTCTAGCCTGGAGCCTGCGCGCTGTGCGCCCCCGCGCGCGCGTACATACACACACACACACACACTCCGTAAAAACAAGCTGAGGTGAGGGAGTGCCCCAATGTGAACAGAGACGAAGTGTTCAGGAGCCTGGGTAAGGGGAAGCGACCCGTGTGAGCTGTTGCCGGCACCAGGGGCCATGGCTAAGGTGGGCGCGCATGGCCAGGGTGAGGACCGCGGGAGCTGTGCGGGCCTCTGGCACTAGTCTGAGACGCAAGAGAGGATGGTCAGGCTCCCGGGAGTGAAATCAAACTTCCCTGGACTTGGAACCCCTAGACAGCCACCCTCGTTCAGGCTGAGAGCCCTCTGTGGTTCGAGCTCATGCGTGGAGAGGCCTCCAGCACTCGGTCTGCTCGGGTAGAAACCCGCGAAGGGGTCCCGCGGCGCCAGCTTTTGTACAGCCCCGCCTTGGCCAGCCGCGAGCTGACGCACCGGCTCCCCCGGGACGCTGGGGGCGTCGCACCGCAGCTGGGTGGGGAGCAATTTATTCCTAGCAGTCCCATCCCAGCCCATCTTTGGTTACTCCACCCTACCCCTCCAATCCCTCCTCCTCTTCTTCCTCCTCCTCCTCCACCACTAACGCCTGCACACCTCCTGATTCTCCACCTCCTCTCTATCCTCCATCCCCCTTCTACTTCTCTCTCCCCCTCTCTCCTTCCTCCCGCCTCCTTTCTCTCTCTCCCCTCCCTCTCTCCTCTGAATAAGCAAGCTTTTGCCTCTAAAAGTCACAAGTAATCCTCGTGTGTGACAGAGAGAGAGAGAGAGAGAGGGAGAGAGAGAGAGAGAGCCCGCGCCTGCCTAGAGGAGCGGAAGGCAGAAGGAGAAATCTGGCACAACGACTGGGAGAGGAAACTTGATGCTTCTGGGCCACCATTTGCCAGGGTCTCGCTCAAGGTAAGTGCACTGGGGACCCACGGAGCTCTGACCTGTCTGGGTTCAGTCCCCATCCAGAGCGGAGAGACCGGTATCATTACCTGCGGCTACACAAGTAAAAATGAAAAGAGGGCTGGGGTGGAGGTGCGGGTGGAGGAGGGGTCCAGCCCAAGATCCCGGAGCCAAGAAGATGTATGCGCCTAGTTGCTTGGATCCCAGGCTCTCGTCCAGGAGCACTTGAACGTCCAGCTTTCCGATTTCCCTCCCTCTGCTGGGCGTTCGACAGCCCTTTTCCTTTACACACTCGCGTGCAAACGAGCCCCTGCTATTATGAAGTGAGAACGCGCGCCTCTCTCAAACCTTGGAAAGGGAAGTTTGGTAAGGCGGGGGCTGCGCAGCTCTGAGGTTCCCTGGAACCTAAAATGGGACTCCCAGACTTGCGCAGAAAATTAATAGATTCCCCTATAACCTTAAAAAATTACCTTTAACGAAAAATTGTATGTATTCAAAAAGATTATTGGATTACCATGTCTGATCAGCTGCTGATGACCTACCAATAAGCGTTTTAAACATACACGCACATCCACGCGTGCGTGCGCGCGCGCACATACACACACACAAACACACACATACCAGGGGCTATGTGCAATGAGGACGGCCGTCACAAGTAACCAAGAATTCAGACAGAGTCACAAGGAGTTTTAAATGTGTTAAGGCTGTGTACGTGTCCTCCTTGTGTACTGAGAGCAGAGGGAGGGGGCAGAGGGAGCGCGCTTTGGTTCGGCGTTTTCTCTGTGCCTGTGTGTTTCGTGTGTTGTCAGCTGGCTCTGGTTTCTAAGCGCTGAGCGCTGCCAGGGGCGGGGGCCAGCATTCACCATGCACCTCGGCACCCTAGTGGCGAAACAGGACTCATTTGTTTGGTGCAGAGCGGTGACGACCTAGAAGAGACTCAAGTGTGGTTAGGTCGGCCCCCTGCCATCCATTACACCTGCGGCAGATGGCTCAAGTGGTAGGATGGTTTTGTTTGCTGAGATCAAGAAGGGAGGAGGGGGAAGCTAGAGCCTCGCCCCACTCAAAAGAAGTACCATAAAGAGCCAAAGAAAGGAAAGAAGCCATATTCGTACCATGAAAAACAACAATGTTGCCGCCTTCTATGAGTGAACCTACCATGCTAGTGATCTTGGTATCTGGCCCCAACTGATAACATTGGCAGAATTTTAGAAACAATATTTTTTAAAATGTATTTTTGATGAATTGCCTAATCTTCCCTACACACACACAATCACAAACACACACAAACCCCATCTGCAACCAGATGCACACAGGTGTCCTTGGAGCTCTCCTCCCTGGGGCCAAACCTCAGTGAGTCCCTGAGGATTTCCAGAGGGCGGGGAGCTTCCCCTCTCCCAAAAGGCTTTATTCAGAAACCTTGCCAGCCTCCACGCATATACCCTCTTCCCAGACAGACAGGTTTCAAATGTATCCATCTCATTTTCACATGCAAAGACGTGTCTTTCTAATGAATATTCCCATCCTTGTGTCCCTTCCTTTCTCCATGCTACTCAACAAGCAGAAAAAAATTACACACACCCTCCCAGACAACGCAGAGGGAGGGCAGGTGTGACAAAGAACACAGACACAGTCTAATGACAGTTTATCCTGTCTTATAGTCCTTAATTTTCTTGCTAAATAAGAAGAAATATGTCAAAGGGGATCTAAACAGAACTGAAAGCCTATTTCCCCCCCTTACTTCACACACCTCACTACAATACTCAGATTATTCTTATATATGTATGAAGATATTTATTCTTATTTCTTGTGAAATAAGAAATTACTTCACTGACCTAATTTTCTGTTCCAAAAAGAAACATTCCTTTGATTATTTATAATGGAATATATGGAATGCAGAATTATGATAATGTTTGAAGATGGTTAGTATGCAAAGGAATTGCATCATTTTTGACACAAATCCTGTTTTTCTACCTTTTTTAATGACAAATGCCAAATCAACATTTTTTAGTTAGTAAAGCCAAAGAATATCAAATGGCAATGAGAACTCACTCTAGCTAACACTTTGCAATCACAAATGAAGCTGTATTCTAAAAACCCAAAAGGAAAGGTTGGAGAAAATCAACTCTTTCATTTTCCAAGGTGCTTTCAATACCCAAAGACACCTCTGAACTGGATCTGGTTGATGGGCACTTGTTGTGGCCCAATGTAATTTAATTTTTCTGTAATCCTTTTCCTTTCCTATGAAAGTTTCCACTTTACAAGGAGAGAGTTGACTTTGTTATGCAGTGGGTTACAAGATTCAGGGAGAAAAATGCCATTAGTCCTATTTTATTCATTATTAGTAATACGCGTTTATTCATTTATCATGTAAACTGCTAAGGGTCTGTTAATGGAATATGAATTTAAATATTATCAGAGCAAATTTGGATTCACTTGTAGGAAAATAGAAAAAGGAAAAAAATACTTGCAAAACTGAGTTGAAGAGTAGGCTTCTTGAGTCTTTTAGAGGTATTTTTCTGTTTTAGAGAGAGAAAGACAGAGAGACATGATCTAAAACTATTGGCTTTGGGGACACTAAGCGCTTCCAATTTTATTTAAATAAAATAGAATCAGCAAACATTTTCCACTGTAGAGAATGAAGACAAATATTTGGTTCCCTCACCCCACCCTTCTGCTCAAAATATTTTATATCTTCGTTACAACCAGTATCTAAAGGTAAGGAAAATAATTTCCAAGATGAACTCTTGAACTTAGAATGCATAATTTTTTAAAAAAATTCTGAGATTTGATAATGAATAGTATTTTAAATGGAAATCTCAAGGATTCAAATTAGTTCGAATACTCCAATCTTTCAAAGGGAAGGAATATATTTTAATATTTGAGCAGGCTAATATAAGAATCATAGTCAGGTTTTTTAGGCCTAGGTGAGCCTAAGAATCTGACAAGGGGTAAAGGAGACATCTAGAGGATAAGGCGAGACGAGGTCACCCCGTCCTCCATTGCTGGTGGGACCACCTACTTCACATCTTCTTTTCATATGAAATGGATATTTGCAATTACAGAAAGACTCGGTATGAAAAAGTAATCTGGAATACGCAAATTGCTTTTTCTCCATCCTCAGCTTTGCTAAGTTTTCCTCAGACCTAGTCACACTTTTGAACCTCTTCTACCTTCCCTAACAGAAGCGAACAATAGCCACTCAGCAGGAGAGATATGTACAAACTTGTATCCGTATGTATATACTTAGACAATTGAAAAACATACTTAAATATATATACTTTAAAATATACACTTCTGAATAACACCAACACTCCAAATTTGCCTTTACTTTAGGAGTAATTAAAAAATTACATAATTCTTAAAGAAAAAAAAAAAGCACTACCAAACCTCATACAACAGAGGCATCAAGGGCGCTTTAAAGGTGCCCAAAGCTGGCTAGCAGGAGAGCAGGGACGGTTCTCTTGCCTGGCGCCAAGTACTGTATATGAAGCTGTGTCTTTGACTCCCACGTTTCCTCGCTTAAGGGAAGATAATGAACTCTTTTCTGTTCCTAATTTGTAAGGATATCTTTAGTCAGTACTGCTATAGTGAAGAGGCCTGGGTCGTGAACCCAAGGAGGTCAGGAGCACCAACCTCTACTTGGGTCTCTCTTGTGAAACCAAGAGATGGTGGCCAACTGCGTCTGCGGGTTCCTTTGGGTTCTCCAGAAGAAAGGGCGTGTGTGCGCCTGTGGGTTCAGTAGCATCGCATAGTCCCTCTAGGGGTGTCTAGAAGCTGTGGCTTTATTTTCCCTGGGGAGGGCAAGGCCTAGAGAGGTCGTCAGAGCCTTGGACTCACGAACCTGCCTGCCCAAGTCCATAGAGCCAGTCTCTCCCCCGCCCCCAAGCTCAGGGCTGCCCGACGGCCTAAGAGCCGTACCAGTTCTGCCAGTAGGTGTCGCTGTTCCCCTGCCGGCGGGAGCCAGGAGCCCTGCGCGGGCCCCCAGCCCCAGTCGGTCTTCAGCGCCCGGCGGGTTCACAGCCCCGCCCGGGCTCCACAGAGAAGGCCGTCCTCCCCGCCCCTACCCCGGGACCTTGCCCTTGCTCACCTGGCCACGACCACAGCCATACTAGCCGACCCAGGGGAGCCCCTTCGGGGAGAGAAAGGAGAGATGGGTTTACTGGGGCGAGACATGGGGCCCCGACGGAAGCAGCTGAAAGCCGGCTTCTCTCGAGGCTACCAACTCTCTTTCCTCTTCACGTGCCTTGGGCGGCCGCAGGCATTAAGCGCATCCCGGTAAAATGAGCACGAGATTCAACCCGGCCTCCAAACCGGCTTTAAAAATAAACAAGTGGTTGAAATCGCAGCGTCGGTGCTAGCCACAGAAACAGTGGTTTGGCTTCAAAATTTTTGTCTCAAAACCAGAAGAAAAAGAAAATAAAGAAATCTGGCCTGGCCACATGCGTTAGCCACTTGTACACACGTACGCACGCAGAAATGCCGGCTAAAGGCGATCGCTGCCGCCCCTGGCCAGCCCGGGAGGAGTCAGTGTTTGGAGTACGGTTGTCTTCCCCCAAAGCCTTGCTCCCCTTCGGAAACCTTGCAGTTAGTAAGTCTTTGGAATCTGTATTGAAATTCTAGGTATTGAGAGTTCTGCGCCCTTTTTCTGGCGCCCTGCGGCTCCCTGCCTTCGGCCTCAGTGTGCCAAGTTAAGAGATTATTAATCAGAGGCGTTCTTTTTGTGTGTGTTTCAAAAGGAGGGCATTTGGCTTATGAATACCAAGAGGGAAATTTACAATGGGTACATCTATAAGTGGCTGGAGATTTTATTATGGTTCTGGTTGTTTTGTATGGGGAAATAACTACTCTGAAGATGGGGAGGGAGAAAGCGCATTGAATAAGCCAAATTCAGAACCTCAGTGTTAACTGCAAGAATTGGTATGCAAAACAGACCTGGCTGTGTACTTAAATTAGCGTTTAAAACCATATCCTTACTCAAAACGTGGGGACATTTTGGACTAAGTTTTTAAAAAGATCCATACTTTTTTTTGGTAAAAGTAATAAATTTGTGAAGAGGACGAACACAATCAAATATCCAACAAGAAGAAAAAAATTCGCACTTGCCGTCCAAAATATTTCGAAATACATTTTATTCCTAACCCTGGGCCACTGTGTCACCATCTCGGACATGGCTGGGCAAGTGCTGAGTCTTCCCAGGCAAGCCTTAATTTTTATCATGAGGTGGCCAATATCATCTTTAAATGTCACGCCTTTTGCTATATTTCATAAAATTGGCTGCTTAAGCTCTATGTCTGTTACACAATTCTAAATAATTATTCCGATTGAGATGGCAAATTAATCAATCGGTGACGTGGCGGTGGCGGTGGGGAGAAACACGTGTCTAATTGGAGGTTGTGAAGTTCAGTGAGGCGGTATTTTTAGCTTGAAAAGTCCAAATTCAGCTATTTGGGTATTTCTCCCCCTCCCATCGTTTCCCCACCTAGTCCTCATTTTACTCTCTTTCACGCAACCTTTGGGTTTCCTCTCTCTTTTCTCTCTCCTTCTCGCTTCTGTCTTCCCTTGTCCTCCTACAGCGCCTCTCCCCTTTCCTCCCTCTTCTCCTCCTCCTCATCTCTCTTTTACTCTCTCCTCTCATTTATTGTCTGATTCTATCAGTCAAGTTAATATAAAAGTAGCAACTGGGAGGCCTAGCGCCCTTAGCAGCCCTCTCCCCCACGCGCGCAGGGCACTTTAAGGAGATGTCGATCGCTGCCAGGTTACCGGCCGAGTGGTGGCCCTTGGTGCGGGGCATGCTGCTTGCGGAGGAGTTGGGGTCTGCGCGGGGTTGCGGGGCTTATTCAAATACCGCCCGCTGCTGCTGTGATTCGCAGGGACACGGCCTCCATATGGTAATGCGGGGCGGGAGGGGAGGCGCAGAGGGGAGGGGAGGGGAGGATGGGGGTGAGGGCGGGGTGGGAGGGGGCTCCGGCACCGCGCGCTCGGCTGTCGGGCTGGGACAGAGCACCCGGACCCGCAGCGGCGGCGGCAGCGGCGCTACCCACCCTCTGCCCCAATACCCACCAAGCCAGCGAGCCACCGAGCCACGGGCCCTCGGGGTAAGCCACAGCGCGCACAGGCAGCTACGGTGACGGTTCACAGGCTTCGGGTTACTACCATGCACCAATAAGGGAGATTAGAAACAGAAAAGGAGATTACAGAGAGATCAGATATAAGAGGTGTACCTCTCTGTGTTCCTTGTTACACAGCGCGCGCGCACACACACGCATCTGTACACACATGCATGCTCAGACAGCCCTACATGCACGCATTCCTTGGTACTGCCATCTAAATATATGCACCGACACTATGCCCTGCAACGTGGCCGGTGTGTTTGTCCTGATCCTGCATAAAGGCAGGCAGGTATGTGTGAGAGTCCAGGCAGGAACAAACTGCCAAGCACAATTTAATTGCAGCCAAACTCAAAGAGACAGCCTGCCGAATTGTTTCACTCAGCCAGGTGCCCCCCAGAAACCCGCAATTCTGCAACCAATTGTGGAATCCTGAAATTATTTTTAAAATGTGCTGAAAATGTGCTTTAAGAAACGTAATCTTGCTATATATGGCAAGGTAAGGGCGAACCTGAAGGATGAGTGTAGCCATCTGACCACTTTTTATTGGGTGACATATTATATGAGCACTTTGGTGTAAGCTTGGAGAAACTACAGCCATAGGTAAGGCTGGAGTTGCCATAAGAATTAAGGGTGCTAAAAATGGATGCTGAATAGACCAGCATGAAAGATGGCATACAGCTGTAGGTCTGAAAAGGGGGAAATACATGTGTACATTTATACATGAAAGCCATTGAGGAGGGCTGAGTCTCGCCCTGAGTATCTGTGCAGGTAAGTCATTCATAAGAAACTAATTACCTGTGCATGTACTTGGACTTGTTTAATTGAATAAGCTGCATGTGTGCATATTTGCTCGGTTTTTTTGGGGGGGCTATACAGTTATGGATTGAGTCTTTTTTTAAATGATAGCTTTGGGGAAATTTTAAAAAGTGGAATGATATATATATATATGTGTGTGTGTGTGTGTGTGTGTGTGTGTTTTGAAAGCCATCGTGCTAAATAGCTATATTGCCAGAAAGGAGAATCCAATCCTATAAACAAGATTACCATTTCTTGAAATCTAACTTAAGGCCTGTTTATTTTAGGGCACATCAACTAGTTTAATATAATCGACTGTTTTATTTGTGTAACTGTTGTCATTTCAAAGTCAGGAATTAAGGATGCTTTCCTATCCAGATAATGTGCCTTGTTTCCAGCCATATTAAGATAAAAATGAAACTCAGTAAATTTTGAATACAACAGATAAGGTACAACATACAACATGGTTGAAAATGTCTTCCTTGCAGAAGGCTGCCCATTGCTGTGTCTACACATTTTAAAATAGATATATTTTTTCAATAAATACTAGAAAGCAATAGGGCGGTGAATGCCGCACCTCTCAGTCAATCAGCACAACAATTCTTTAGAAATCTTTGGAATCACTTCATTTATACATAATCTCAAAAGCACTGGCCCCATACTGTGTTTCTGCTAATATGAAGTTAATTAGACATCAAACTTTGAGCCTTGAGCAATGGGCATTACAACCTATCCAGGGGTATGTCAGGAAAGAAAAAAAGTGTTCTTTTATGACCAAACCAGGAGGTTATACAGCTGGCAATGCATACATGACAGATGTGCATATTTGTAACCTTAAATAGAAAGAAGCAGGGAGGCAACTGTGTATATTACCTAGGAAGAGACAGCAGCAGACACTAGCCAAAAAATAAAAGACAGAAAGGGACAACAGAGAGTGGTAGACGTAATAAAACAGCAAAAAAATGGGGAGGAGGTACCAACAAAACGATACAACCTGAAATTTTCGCGAATTAAAAAATGCAAATATATCTTTACATATGCATCAGTATTAAAAATAATACAGGCTGGAACCAACAGGAGCGGGAGCGGGAGCAGGAGGAGGAGGTGGAGGAGGAGGAGGAGAGGTGGAGGAGGAGGAGAGGAGGAGGAGGACGAGGAGGAGGAGGAAAGAATGGAGGCGCCGCGGAGCCCTGATTATGCATGGGCTGGAGCTGCCTCCTCTAACCTGTTCTTCTCCGAGCCCGGCAGCCGGCGGTCCTCAGCCGCCCACAGAACAGGAGCCGAAACAACCGTTCCCGAAGGCTACAGCGTTTATTTTTCTCTTTTGGGGGGTTTTGGCGGTTGTTTCAGGGGCTAGCCAACTGGCCCCTTTAATTAAAAGCTTCAATAAAAGGCGATCGCGCCAGGAATGCACCCGCTCCAGATAGCGCAGGATTTGCATATTTTTTTAATGCCCTAATTTCCTTGATGTATGTAAATGTAGCCGGACGTAGAGGGAGACAGGGAGCTGACGTCAATGGACGTGACCTCGCAGCTAAACCTTGAACGTGAAGCCGGGATGGGGGAAAACACGGAGCGGCAGCCGGCGGAGCCCAAGAGCGCGGGCAGCGGCGGCGGCAGCGGCAGCGGCAGCAGAGCTCAGACCGGAGGTGCCAAGGGGGGCCTGTGCTGGCCCCGAGGGAGGATAAGCCGCTGCATTCTTTCTGCACCGGGCGGCTCCCAGCCTCGCCAGCCTTCCGGCTGCACATGCGGACTCTTGTCCTGCGCCTCCAGCCCCATCAAATACACATTCTTTCGCTTCCCTTAGAAAATCAACACACCCCAAACAACAAACCAAAATCAACAGATAACCCAAATCGAATCCCCAGATGTTTTAGGCCAACGCTTGGGTAGCTTATCAGAAAGAAGACTCTGACAATGGAACATTTTTTTTTTTTTTGGCATCTCTCCACAGGAAGAGGAGGGGGAGACCACAGACAACAGCAAATCCCTCCTAAAACACAACTACACGTGTTCCCTGTAGGGAGAGGTAAATTGCCCAGCCGACTGGCGGGGGCTTCTCGTTTCGGTACCTGTTTACCTGTGCACTCATTTCTGAGCCTCGGCTTCATTAACAGTGTCGTGGGCGCGCGTTTTAACGTGATGGGAGTGCCCTGTGGGCTCTGTGTGTGTGTGTGTGTGTGTGTGTGTGTTGGGAGGTTCTTGGGCTGGCCAACACCGAGGCAGGCACTGTGAGCAGGATGAGAGACATCAGTCTTTTCGTGGCCACATCTGGTACTTATCTGCGGAGCTATGTAGGCCAGAGCTCCGAGGCCCCAGCTCTGGGGTGATCTCGAGATCACCCCTTTCAAGGGCGAGGCCAGATAAAGCTTCCCCTTAATAGCCAAGCCCTCTCCGTTGCATTGTCTGCGGCAGGGGATTGAGGTGTTAGCCATTCCGTAGCCGCTGCCTTGCCAGATCTGGCCTGATGTTTTGCACTTGGAGCTTGGCGGCCTGGGCGCGAGGTGCGGAGGTAGCGAATCTCCGAGTCGCCGCAGGGAGGCCTCCAGACTCCCCTCCCTCTGCCCAGTGCGCCAGCGTTTGCGGGTCCGCTCGGCTACCGCGAGCCGCAGACACCTCCCTGTGCACATCCGCCCTTGCCTTGGCTCTCCGCCCTCTCCAGGCAGCTAACAAATGGTCCTCTGCCTCTTCTGGGTTGGGGCAGAACTGCGGGCAGGCAAGAAAGGGGTGCGGGAGGCCGTGGTGTTGGCTCCTCAGCCTCGCCATCGGCCGCCAGGTTGCATTTCTTTCGTTCCACCTCGCAGCCCCAGCTTTGTTTTTCTCATCTGCTCTTGGCCACCGGGCCCCACGCCTGCTAGGGGAGTGTATGCGTGTGCGCGGGGGGCGGGCGCTCGCGGCGGGCGGGGGCCCTCCCGCCAAGGACACGCAAGGCTGTCTGTCCTCCGGCTGCACTTGGCGGGAAAGCCAGGGGTAGCCAGCGGGGCCGCGCGCCCGCAGTTCTCATTACCGCCTCCCTGCTCCCCCGGGCCGCATTTACATACGGGCCACTCGCCGGAATTTTTACTGCGCCCCCCCCCACCCCCGCCTCCCCTCGGTCGCACGCGCGCAGGCTCGGAACTACAGCCTGGGCACGCAGACACCCGCGCCCAGGCTGCTGCCCGCCCCGGGCGCACAAACAGGCCCGGGAGGGCAGACGACCCTCGGCGGGACGGATTCCTGCACCGCCTCCCCGTCCCCTGTGCGCCCAGACCCCTGACACCCCCCTCGCTGGTGTTAGAGGAAGCCCACCTTCCCCTTAAAGCCCCCACCCTTCCCTCTCTGCACACTTCCACCCCCACCCTCCCACATCTGTGTCTCTCCTTGGAACACACACACACATATACACTCTTTTTATTTCCCCCTCAAATAACCCCTATGGCGCGTCCGTGGTACCTTTAGAATAGCTCTGGAGTGTACAGAATAAAAATCTTTATAACGTATTGCTTGTCTTTAGCCAAACATTTAACAACCACGACAAAAAAAGGGGGGGAGGAGTGAGGAAGGGGGACTTGAACCAAAGGACCTTTCTTTTAAAAAAAAGTCTGCAAGTCAAAAGGTCATTCTTCAAGTTTGTAAATAAAATTGCGAAGGGAGTCCTTAGAAAAGAAAGAAGGAGAGGAAAGAAGGAAGAAATGTAGAAAGACCCACAAGTTACATAAAATGGTGCATTGGAAAAACAAGACAGGGTGATTCTTTTAAAAATGAGTCTTAAGAAACCAACTGGGGAAAAAAAAAAACTAGAGGAAAAAAGAAAAAGAGGGAGAAACAAATAAAAGGCAAAAAGGCAAAAGAAGTTTCCAAAGAAATGTGTGCTTTGCATCCTACAATAGGAAAATGTAGCCATTGCCCTCCTTCAGACGAGACATTTCTAATTTGTTCCGTCTGTCAGGAGGGGACTATGAGAGGTTTGGGTGCAAATTCATTATCTCTGGCAACGCAGAACGTAGTGTGGGGACTGAAAAAGACCGTGGCAATGGATGAACAATAGGGCTTCAGTTCATCAGTAACAAAAGCAGTGGGGAAATTGGTTGAGTTTCAGAGCACGTCCTCCTCGGCAGAGGGGGCTGGACTAGACCTTGGACAGCCCCCCCAAAAACTTGCCAAGCCTCGCACACACCACTTCACTCTCCCACTCCGAGGCTCAGGGAGCAAGTGCCTGGGGGGGGGGGGATTTTTTTTTCCCCCTTTCCATGGTCTTTTGCGCCCTTCTCTCTCTCCCCAGAAGGGAAGACTCGTTTAAACTATTTTAGACGCAATCAAGCAAGAATCACCATGTGGAATTGAGCGCCAGTTTTAAATGTGCTGAGGAGAGGAATGATCTGAATTTTTTTTTTTTTTTTTTTTGAGACGCCAAAAGGAGCCTGTTTGTGTGCTGCGGCCGCACTGTGACTCTGGATCTTGTCTTCTGGCCAGCGCTTCGATTCCTGCCTAGCTGGATTTGGGTGGCATTCACTGCCTGGCGCGGGGAGAGCAAGTGAGTATCAAGGCGGCCCTCAGGCTGCAGCTCGGCCAGCGGCACTGGGCCAGCGGTGCCCGCCGCGGCCTGGCGCCCGCACTCCTCAGCGTACCCGCGAGCTAGTGCCCGCAGAGCCCCGCTGTGGACCGCTCCGAGGGCCAGTCCAGGGCTTTGCTTCAGCTAATTGATTATGTGCCTCGGTTGCTAAACCTGTTGATCTCGTGAGTTTTCTGAGCCAAGACTGTTAATTATCCAGCGGACTGAACCCCAGTCGCAGGGAGATGCCAGGAAAATTTCGCGTTGGAAAAGGGAATTCTGTATGTTATTTTGTGCGGCTGGTGGTAGGACTTTCCTTTTTTAAGCCTAAAGCGAAATACAGTTGTATTTTGCATTTCTGGTTTCAGAATTCACATTTTGAATAATTCGCCCTCTTTTAACCGCCCCCATATTGCAATTACCTGGCAATGAAGAGAAGGTCTGATTAAGTCCTGGTGGAAAACTTATGAACAGTAGCTAACTAGATCTGGTGGATATCCACGTCCATTTCCTCTTTGCCTTTTGGATATGGGGAAGCGAAAGACCGCTTTACAGGGTTATCCCAAGTTCAACTTCATCAAGATGCAACGTCTTGGTTAGTTACTGGGACTTGAGCAGTTGAGCTTCAGACGCTCTGGTATCAGAGCGGAGCCGGGTCATTGCGGTTTGCTTAGAGCCTAGACCAGGCTGAGGAAATCAGTACCCCCCTTTCTGGGGCCTAGAATTATCTGCCGGCCGGAACTCTTGGCAGGAGGAACCAACGCCACGCATTTGCATTAGTGTCTGAGACGTTTTCTCTTGCAAATGTACCCGCGCTGCTTGAATGGGGGACTGTCTTGAGGGGTCAGGGCAGCTGTGGGATTGATCAGAAGTTAGACAGGAGGCCCTGTCAAGTCACGGCCACGGCCGGGGGCCCCTTCAGAGCTGTGCCTGCCTTGGGCTCAGAATGGCGGGGTCGGATCCAGTTTCCTCACTTTCCCGGTGTCCACCTCTGCCTGCCACCCTCCTTCTCCACCTTGGCACTAGTAATTAGGGCGCTGCTCAGGAAGCGAGCTCCATAGTCAGCATAATCTAACCAGGGCAGTACTTTCATTTTGCAATACCAGTAGTCCCACCCTTCCAGTCCAAAATAACAATAAGCATAAAAATATCATAAAGAAAAGCAACCTATTTGGGGGGACTGTAAGACTTCCTGAATCTTGGATTGTAGGAAAATGGGGGAAGGGAATTAAAAAAAAATCCACCACTTTACAGCAATCAGGTTTTACATTATTCATTGATTTACTGGAGGAAAGAGCCAATCAGGAGCCATAGATATGAATGCACATCTCAACGTGCTGTGGCCTTACAGTAAACTATTTGCATCTTTCTAATGGATTAGGTATTTATCCAGGGATTCCCATTGTTTGAAAGGCCTGGAAATTCATTCTCTTAAACATCTAGGAAATAAGACTTTGTCCAGTCTTAAAATTCTTACATGGAAGGACTCTCCTCTTTTGTATGGCAGGTTGCAAGCTTCAAGTTCCTAATGTTTCTTAAGAGTCCCTCTTCCTTTCAAACTAAAAAATGCAAGAAAAGAAGAAAAAAAATTAATTTCCCCAACCCCCTCCAGATTCTGCATATTTTGCATTGCCATTATTATGCATATCTAAATTTAAATGCAAATTAGCATATTTAACCCTGTGGGTGCTGAGACATAGAATACAGTGTAGTGGGATTTCATGGAATTTCTTGGTATTTTAAGGAATCATAGTAATTGCAATACTTTAGATGAATCCATATCTGTATATGATTTTATATGCATATACAAAAACTATGATCTTTTGTTTTCTTGACTGTTTTTCAGATGAGACTGCAAAGAAGCATAAAATGAATAGACAGTCCAAGCAACCAAAGGTAATTTTAAGATTTACATTTGATAAAATCAAAGTGATCTACAAAATCAAAATAGAATTTTACTTACTGGGTGGCAGGCCTGGAGTGTATTGCATATCTCCCAATTCATGCAATGGATAGAATTTCAGAGAAATCTACGTTTTCATATGTGTAGTTTTTTCCCCTGTAGGGAGCCTTTGTATATTATGTATCAAGCATAATACAAACATAAGTAACGGCCTATAAAAAAAGGAATTTGGGTTACTGAAGAAATAATAGAATGTTTTTGTTGGAAAGTAAGCCGGTCAAGTACTTTGCCTGAACTATTTGAATCCAAATTGCTGTGAATTAAATGGCTTTTATGTAGAAAATGATAGTCTTGACTATAGTAGTGGACTGTGGTTTATATGCATGAGAATCATGGAAACCGAATATTAAAAGGGAATTTTGGTGATACTTCGCTATAGGATTCTGAGGTGTTCTAAATATTGGTGACAAACTTGATCTATTTGAATTTAGGGAATAACATAATTATGACCTAAATATGTGGAAAATCATAACTTTTCACTTTTCACTTAAGCAGAGATTGTTTATTCCCAAGTAAGCCAGGATGTTTCAATTCATGTTTCAGCCATCTGGAGACCTATAAAAAGATTAGAAAACAAGCATGACAATCACGCCCTAATCTACTGGCCATTAATGAGAATTTATTAGCGAATGAGCAGGCAAGCCATTTAAATTCAGTGTATCTTTCAATATGCAGATTTCAAAATAGGCATTCTGTGGCTCAGCTAAATAGCTTTTTGAAAGCAAAAATATCTGATATGAAAACATGTAGGTATTAATAATTATTCTTAAAGTGTGACAGACATTGCCAGGAATTTAGAGCTATACAATTATTTCAACTTGTCTAGTATTTTATATAAAAATACAGTTATTGACATATGTCTGATAAAACATGATATAAACCTTGGCAATATTCAAAATAATCATATGCTTGGTCTTAAGTCTTAGTTTCTATTTTTTTGTTTCTCCATACCCTAAGAGATCATGGAGAGGTAAAATATTTAATTGGCTACATAGCTAATGAACAGACTGCCCATATTCCTGATGTTGGCTATTTTCACTTATTGGGGCTCCCATCAGGAGTCTATGGTATACATGCCAGGCATAGAGGCCAGTTCTGCAGTCGTATGGCTATGGGCATTGCCCTAGAAGCTGCTATTTTAAGAAAGCACATTCTGTGGCTTCTAATTGTAGAAGCATTGCAAATGTTCAGTGTCTTGGCTTTCATGATGGGGTACGTTGGTTCTAAAAATGCATATATGTAAGTATAACTGTATTAATTTGCAAATTGACACAAATATGGGGATGACAAACATACACAGACATAAATGCATTGCAACTGTCTGTTTTCATCCACCTTCACCCAGGTATATGCCAATAGAAAGATATTCTAAAAATATGTAGAATTTCTCAAGCTTTAACTTAAGGAATTGAATTCATCTGATTACATGCTTGCTTTATATGATGCATGCCAAATCACTAATGATTTTTCTATGTCTTGGAAAGCAAGGACGCATATTTTCAGTCTTCTAAGGCAGCAAAGCTCAATAGGGGTTTACATAATGTCAAAAGTGGCATGTGCCTTAGTGATTTGTTAAATTTTTGTTCAGTAGTTTATGTTGTGACCAGATAGTCCAAGAAGGAATAATAGTAACCCCATGAGAGTGTGTTTCTCTGAATTAGTGTGTAGTTTAAATGTGCATTTTAAGTATAACCCAATGCAGCTATTCTGGACCTTACCTCTAGTACCATAATTTGATAAGAAAAATAGGTGAGCAATTTCCACAGCTTAGTCTTCTAAACAATCAGTACTGGAATGCTCACCAAAAGAGTAAATAAATAAAAAACTCTAGGGAAAACTTTGTATCTGTTGTATTAAATCATGTCTTTAATTGGTGTGACATTGTTGTTTAAATTCTTGTTTGGGGGCTTTTCCTAGCAATTCTGGTTTTATTTGCTTGTCAGTCTATTCGGCAGGGTTTACATATATGTGCTGTATATGTAATTTGGTAAACATGTTGACACTCATGCCTTCAATGAATAAATCACTGCATTAATGAAAGAGGGGCATGTTAATTCCAAATGTGTTTTAGTCATTGAGGAAAATGGTCAACCTCTAGAAATGAGAGTATTGTGACAAACTAGTGATATGTGCAATGAATATTAAGATTCATTACATTCTCTTGTAGCATAGATTTTAAAGAATAGCAATATCACCAAACATAACACCATTATGAAGAAACAGTCCTTAATATTTCTCTATGATGAATATGCATTTTATGTAGACTACCTTAGATGTTCTGTTGAGGGGCATTTGAATAGTAGAGCTATATGTATTATAAGTATGTTAGACATAGATTACCCATTATTAAGGACAGAAGAGAAGAAAAAGACTCTTTGAAGTGACCATATAAACACTTTGAAAAGTTCTGAGAAAAGCAATGGGCTACTTAATTAATAAAACAACATTCCCCTGTAGATAGAAGAAAGGTGGGGGTGGGGAAGGAAAAGGTGGGGGTAGAATTAGGCTTTTAACATCCAGGTGTTTTCCATGAAGTAACGATGCTTTTTTCATAGTTTCATAAGCAAGATTAGTAAATTTTCCTTCTGTGTGAAAATTAATATTTTAAACAATAGACAAAGGCTCAGCAGTTTTCTTCAGCAGAGTTGCGAACCACATAAGAAACTATTGCTGCAATGTTTACCTGTGCTGCATTCTAACGCACGCACCCTACATATGCAGTCATTTTTTAAAAATCAGCATGAAGTCCGTTTGCTTAGAGTATTCAATTTGAACTTAAAGAACAAAATACCTATCGCCATGGTACATAGATACAAAACATGACTGAGCTGTGAAGCCATTAAAAACACACCATCAGAGCAAATTGTCAATGTAATCACACATCGACTCACTGCGTAATACAGATCTGATTCCCAGCCCCAGAAAGCGAGGCCCTGCTTTAAGCAATAGCAAAGTGCCTTCCATCTGTCTGCCTATGCAATCTGCCAGAAGAGAAATGCAGGCAAAGACGTTCCCCAGATCTGAAATGCTTTTATCTGTCCTTAGAGAGAGATTTCTTCCAGTCTTTGGATATTAGAGCGATCTACACTAGCACGGAGGAGGTAAAAGGCCGCGGGTTGCTTTTCCAGAAGCAGTCGGTAGTGCTAGCGGAAGAGATGTTGATTGAAAAAATAGGGCTTGTTGCAATGCTGCCGCTACTGCTGCTGTCGCTGCCGCTGCTCGAGCAGCGGGCGTGGGGCAGTTGGCTGATCACTGATGCATATCAATAACCATGTACTTGAGATTTTTCATGACATCATCATTACCTTGGTCTCCCGCGGTCTCGAACCTTTGACCTTGCCGGGCTGGTCCACAATTTGGCAGTGCAAGCCCCTCCAATGATGGCCCTTTTCTCCTTCTTTCAGACCGGGGGCAGCAGCAGGCCAACAAGACGGCATCTTCTCCCCAGCCTAGAAGCCCTGTGAAATCGAGGATCTTCCCCCTAAAACACACATACACAAGATATGTGCAATCAAGCTGCCACCGCTTGGTAAAAAGCTCACGGTGCCTAACCCAAAAGGATCAGGAGCAGATCCTTGAATCAGCTGTCACTTCTATAGAATGGGATTTTTTTTTTCCTTCCTCCTTAACCAGCGCTGGAAATTGCCATTGGCTTTATACATCTCTATAGAGAGAGGCTAAGAGTCTTGCGTGAGAAGGAAGCAATTTACAATGCAAATAGAGGCCTGTGAAGGGACGGACGCTGCTGCTCGCGCGGAACAGCTTGCTGCACCTTAATAGCTGGTTTTATTTTCTGATATTAATAGATGAATTGTTGACTAACGCTGCCGGAGATTACTTGCTGAAAGGAAAAAAAAGTTCGGAATAAACTCTCAAGGCAACAGATCTCGTTTGGATGTTTTAGCTGCATACACACAAACAGAAACCAGGTCGTATTTACATAAAAGGAGGAATCTTAAGCGCGGCAAGTATCCTGGAGGACGACTACTCCGTACTGCCAGAAAAGATCGGGATGTGGAGTCTGGTCAGAGGAAGACAGAGGCCTGTGAGGGAAGCGAGTTGTTATCTTTGGTTATCTAGCTGTATGAGTGTATTGGTCTTCATAAAGCTAGATAACCGAAAGTAAAAACTCCTTCAAGATCGCCGGGCAGCGTGTGGGAATGGTCGACTACAGCCAAGAGACAGTAAAAACAAAGGTCAGGAATACTTATTGAATCTAACTTTTTGTTTTGTTTTTTCCTTATGTCTAAAGGGGGGTGAGAGGAAATTAAGTGCACACATCCTGAAATATAATGGTGCCAGATATCAGGAGAGGGGTTGTTACAACTGGAAAGGAGAATTGTATAGTGCCGATGAGTAAAGATGCTTGTGCAGTTCTCTTTTAAGGTAAAAGTTTACATCTTGATGGATTTTTTTTTTCTTAGAAAGCTGTCTGGTACCTAGTTTAGAAGTGATTCCAGAATATGTAGACTTGGGCAGTTCCCTTCTGAGGCCTCTCCCTCAAAATTGGAAGATTGTGCTTAGAAAGTACTTTGCATGTACTTGGGCTATATGTCAAATTATGTGAAATTAGAGTTCTAAAAAAGTTTATACTGGAAGGTTAATAATTCATATCTACTGAGGACTTAGAGCTAGCAGGGAAAATGAAAAAAAAAGTAAAGGCTGATTTTTATTCTTCTATTCAAAATGCAAGGACAGATGCTTCTCTGTTCCAAGAGGGTTTCCTTGAGGAAGCTACTGAAGCAGAAAGACATGATGGAGACGAGATCGCCTCCCCTCTTGTCAAAGTGTTAAAAAAATGTTCTGTCTTACTCTGCGCCTAGCATTGGAAATGAAAGTGACATTTACGCCACAACCCACGTGTGCGCCTCCTCTCTTTTTGTTTAAGGATGATCAGGTCTATCCAGGAAACAGCTCTGGCATCCCAAACTGAAATAATTAGGACGTATATAGACCTGACAAAAATGGAAAGGGGGTGGGGAATCTGAGGGTCTGTCTTGCCTAATTGATTCCGCTAAACGGAATGCAAGAGATGTGAACGGCGGGACGCTCCGATTCCCACGCTCGGGGGCAAGTGGTAAAGCGGGGCCGGCAGCCTATGACAGACAGCCCTGTCGGGGGGTGGGGGTATGAAAAAAACATCAAGTGCACACACCATACTCATCTCCATCGCTTAAGAAAGTAAAGGCATTTCCCACCCACAGCCATCTGCAGCTTCCCAAATGGCAGCACCAACTGGTCTGTGGCTGCTGCTTACTGTCTGCTTCTGTTAATTTTTTTAGCCCATGTTTAATTTGGCTATAATTAAGTTTGGCTTTCTTCTTGGGTTGAGATTTTCAATATTCAAGGAAAGCTAGTAGAAAGCAATTGCAAGAAAGTCCCAAGACTGCTTGCTCCTCATGTCAAATTCTCAATCTGTGCTTATGGCTTGGGACACTCTTTTGGCTTGTTTTGAGTGGGTTATGCTTTAAAATACCTATCTCTATATTACAGTCCTTATTATGACTTCCTCAGGTTGTTTATTTCTTACCATGATGCATCTAGGAGCTTGGCCTAATTATTCTGGGTAGATGCACAGTGGAAGTAAAACTGTAAGGTCGTTACCTTACAAAATTGATTACAATCACATGATAAAAGGTGGTTGGGAGAAATCCCCATTAGATGGATCTCTAAAGAGCCATTTTTTTAAAGTCTAAAAATAATTATGCCTAGTAGAAACTTGGGGGCTTTGAAGGTCCCCATTGTAATCTTTCCCTGAAAGTCCTTAGGTTTTTCCACAAGTCACTAAACAAACATTTGTATAGACATTTACACATAAATACAGCCATTTCAATAAGAAAATGTCCAAAATGGCCTGTAATCTTCCACACGGCCTAGATTATTGACAATCCCAAATACACAAGTTTTTCTTCAAAAGCAGTGCATTTTCTTTCATAGCTTCAACTCCTTATAACACTTCAGACTGGAGAAGTCTGCAAAACCACTGTTAGTTTCAGTTAGAAACTCTGAAAGACTTTATTAAGGTAAATTCTCAATTTGGCTGCTGAACACGTGCCAAAGTTTTACTACTGTAGTGACCATTGGGAAGACCCTTGTTTATTTACATTTGAAGCACTGTTTGTGCAAACAACCTTTCATTGTTAAGTGCCTGTATTCCTTTCATTTACTTCATGTCCAGGGGTGCTATTTACCTAGAACCATTGTCTACTACAATTAACATTTACATTACAAAGTGTGTGGTTTTCTTTCTCAAGGAGGTTCAATTAAGGCAATAAGATGTTTGCTGGGGAAACCTATTGTTTACTGAAAGCACTCAATGAAGTCAAATTACTGAAGCTTTTGCCTACATCTTGGTCTTTTATGTAAATATGTTAAATATAACATCTAAGGAAAATAAACTATTATAATTATGTGTTTGCCATTGTCATATCAAACTTGCTTTGTATCATACTAATGTTACATAACTTACTGATCAATAAAAATACATTTCAATGTTATTATTTTCATTTTATTTTTTGCTGTTCCACTGCTCTTGCTGCAACATGTCCCAATTTTTCTTTTTCCTATTACACATCAAACTTCTGGCATTTTGTTTTATTTGTGTGTGTTGAAGAGAGGTACTGTATCTGAGCATGAGTCTGAAGGGTGTCCAAGATAATCTCTACAGTGACCTTATAATAAGGTGATATTTCTTTGAAATTTGAAATATTCCAAAGGCATGTACATTTAAGTCAAAAGAAGTGTAAATATCAGTTAAGTAGTTCTTTGAAAGCTAGTTTTAACATTGGCAGAAACCGGATCAAGTTTATTTAGCATACCACTGCATTGTAAAACAGTTGGAGTGAAGTTGCAGGTTGCGTGAGTATGCATGTTAACTAGTGGGAACCAAGCGCAGTCTTTGTGAAAGGGGAGCAGCAGATTGCTGTGCAAGGCCAATGTTAAAAAGGCAGCTGAATTTAACACCATCTGGAAGAAAAGATCCCTTCACGACTTTCTCACACCGTCAGACAAAACTAGTGTCTCTTGTTCCGAGCCCTTGTCTATGCAACCATACAATACTGAGTCATTATACTTTTGCTGAGAGAAAATTTGAGAACACAATATGGGTAACCAGTGAATGACCAAGTTTCATTGTGCTCGCTTAAGTCGATTGAAATCTACGTCTAGAGCTATGAATGGTAGTATTGTTTTCCTCACCAGGGCTGTACTAAATGTCAGCACAGTGTAAAGAAAAACTGTAAAGAAAAGTCTGCAAATAACTTACCAGATCTCAATTATAATATTTTCCCACACTAGAACTAATATCATTGCGAGGGGCTACATTGCAGAAAATACAAAAAAAAAAAAAAAAAGAAACAAAATGAAATAGAGAGTTCATTTAGAAGTTATTTTATCCAGACAAACATTTTAATTTTCTGATGGGAACTTCAATTCAGGCTGCAGGCTGGGTTGAGAGGTGGAATTCATTACTGGGAAGTTCAAGTTACAAAAATGCTTCTTGTGCAATTAAAATAGTATAAAACAAACACCTAGTCCCACCTGAAACCCTCTCTTTTTAAATATAAATGGACTCTACTTGGATTTTATTGCTCTAGTTCTGCTTAGAATTGTTAGTGTGAATCTAGCTTAAATTTTACCTTAATTTCTGGCACACTGCTCTTTCAGAGTTTGCCACTATGATTGACATCGCAAAAGAACACCATAAATGTACCTTTCCAAAATTATACGAGAACATTCTGGCACCTCCTTACTCTGGATTCTGGTGCCTTCAGAAATACACTTCCCCTTTATGATACACCCCTCCTCCCATTTTCTAACTTTTTTTTCTCCTGATGTGGTAAATCAGTTACCCTTAGATTTAACATTCACACAATCTATTTGACTGTAAACAGCCAGGAAAAGGAAACAAAACAGTTCAAAAGAGTAAAAGGAGTTGGTTGTGTATGTTTCATTAGGATGTCTATTTTAAATGTAATTGACTTTGCAATTTTGTTACTGTGTCACCAAGTGTCTCATAGTTCTTAACATGTAAGTGCAAAACAATGAGTAATTGCTGTTTTGCTGAATAATACATCTGAGTTGCCAACGTCAAAGGTATTGTTTTGTGTATTTCTAAACAGGAACGTTAACTACAGGTTTTGACATCTAGAATCTTTTCATGAAATACTTAGAAATAGGCTGATAAAATGATACCTGTTTAAGTATATATAAAGACATAACCAACTTATTCCTTGTCCTACTTTATTGTACTAGAAAACTGACAATGAAAGGCCATTCAATAATAGAATTATAAAGGATATAAAATAATTACGGTCTTACAAAAAAATCCAAAACAATAACAAAGATGGAGATTGGGTACAGTTAAGAAAAAAAGAGAGAGAGATAGGAAGACTTCTACAGTATCCTTACAGAATGTGAGTGGGGTATTTTCACCAGTATCAGGCCCCTAATGAAGTTACCATCAATATGCATAGTAATAAGGTAAATACATTATTTACATTCAAAATGGAATATTTCTCCAGAGTGTCATTTCATTAAATCACCTTAAACACAAAGAACACTTACTGCTAGTACTCCTTGTGTTTATTTTTAAAAATTAAAATAATTTTTTTGTTTAGAAAAATGATGAAATTCTAATTTGCTATTGTATAGTCAGATGAAAATTAAGAAACCACTAAGGGAAATGGATGATTATATTCCAAGCTCAGAAACTACATATCAACACATTAGGATATTTGAGCATTTTTGGAATTTTGACTTTTTAGAATTGGAGAAATGAAGCTAAGGGTTTTAATTTCCAATGTGGCTAGAAAATGAATGAAAGCGTGTGTGTAACTATCTTTGTATCTATTTTTTCCATAAATTTGTACCTCTGGAAATGTTATGGTGGTTTAAGAATATTGATAACATTTTCCACTATATCTTGCTGTGACTTTACCCCCTAATTTGCTGGAGTAAGTAAAACACACCATAATATGTTATATTTGGATGTGTGCTGGGGGTGGTAACGTTGGGAGGGGCGACATGGGACAAGGTGTCCTTTAAGACTAAGAGCCAACTAATTAGAATCAAAGCTGTTGAGAAAAAAGCTATAGTACTGAGTCATTTGTTTTAACATTAGTACTTGGAGACAGTTTAACAGGTCCTACAGCAATGGGGTATGTACGGCAGTTCTTCAGTATCTCTGGATTTTAATGGATGGCTTTGTTATCCTGGTTTTCTGTTCATCAGTTTCTTAACACAAGTTAAACAACCTAGTACAGAAATCTCCATTCCCATTTGCTCAGAGAGCCCACTTTACTCCTGGGAATCGTTTGACGTTTTTTGTGGAATTAATTCTAAGATGGTGAATGGAAATGAAAAGTATATAGTTGTGATTGATGCTAAGGAGTATCTGCTCTGCTCGTCCTCAATCAGGGCTATGAGAGTTAGTGCATTTCCTTAGAAAGGTGATGACCATCTTTTGAGGTGGGAGCATGTGGCTTTCTTCTTTGCAGCCAACTGCCAGACCACAGGGGGTAGGGCTTTCAAAAAGTGCAGATAATCGACTTGATTCAGGGAAATATGGAATTTTGAGCCATATTTGTTCAAAGAGAAGCACATCACTGTGTTTGGTGGCTTGACTCGGTTTTAGCTGAGCGCGGGCACAACGCATTCTGGAGATCTAAAAATAGCCAGGCTTAGCCGCCGCCTTGCAAGGTGCTCGGCGTGGGCGGTGCACAGAGCAGACAGCGGACTCTGACTGGCTGCAGAAGTGCCTGGGCTAGGCAGTGGCAGCGGCAAAGGCCGACGGCCCGCCGCTGGGCAGCACGACGCCTCCGGGTGACCGCCAACTGCCCGAGTCCTCCCGCAGCTGCTGCAACTCGCAGCGCTCGCCTGAAAGCGGGCGTCTGATTGGTGTTTCCCGGGAGACGGGCTGCCCTCGCAGCCGGAGCTGGTGCGCCGGCGCGCGCGCTCCCGCGGCTGGCGCGCGGCTGGGAGGCCGGGGGCGCGCTGCGGCCCGGGTAGCCGGCTGGGAAGCCTCCCAAGTTCGCGCGAGCGCAAGTTCCCGCGCCCGCCCTCCGCGGCTTGGAGGCTCCTGCCCCGCGCGGCGCGGCGGGACCGGGCGAGTCCAGCAGTTGGCCACTTCTTTGCCTGGCACACTGGGCTGTTGTCCGCGAAGGCTGCTCTCTGGTTTTTTCTTGCTCCCTCCCCTCGGGCCCTCACCAGCGTCCTCAGTCCCTGCCTCTGCTCCAGTTGGGGCCTGCGGTTGTTTGGGAATCCCTGAGTTGGGCTAGTGAATGGGGGTGGTGTCGAGGTTTAGTCACGCCTGGACGCCCGCTAGAGGCGGGCATCTTCCAGCAGCCACCCCCTGGCGCAGGGTCCCGTCTTCAGGCCACCAGGCAACTTGTGGTCAGGGGGCTTTTTTTTGCTGATGCTCGATTTCTCTAGTTTTGCCCAGACTTCTTCCACGGATAGATCTGTAACATTGACAAAGATTTTGTGTCCCCCTCCCAACACATTCTTTAACCTAGTGAAAAGTTGCTGACGGAATGGGTGCCCCTGCGGGGTAGCCCTGGTTGTGGTGGTGGGAGGGAGTTTTGTTCGGGAGTCAGAGGTTGGAGAGGCCCCGCCACTCTGGGCCCTTCCGTGGGGCAAGTCCCACCTCTACCCCCATTGCCCATTAGGAGCGCTGGGCGCATCTACCTCCCATCCTCAGATTTGCTGGGAATATTAATCTCCTTGTTGGGTGGATACAGTAGAACTTGTTCAGAGATTACTTTAAAAAGAGATCTGAGTCTTAAGCACTTACTAAAGCCAGTTAATAACATCATGCATGGACATTTAAACTTGTTGTAAGTTGCAGAGAGGATTAGCGGGAAGTCACGCTGTGCGCAGCTAATGATACCATCTTAACTCTAACCAAGCTAAATCCATCTCGCCCAGCGCAGGTCCAGCTCTGCGGCCCTCGGGTGAGGCTAGGAAAGAGAGGGTCTTAAAAGAACGGAAGGAGGGCAGAGACCAGAGAAACCCACCTGGGCTTTGCTTTGGGTGACGGTCACTGGTCCTAGGAGGCCACAGGCGGTCCTGCCCTTGGGCCTAGGCTTCCTGGTGCACACTGATGCACCACAGTCCCCGGACTGAGCTTCAACGAGAGGAAGGGTACTGACCAACATGTGAAAACACTTTTGATTTCATTACCCCTAGGGTGTACAACGTCTGTTGTAAGCTCAGGTGAAGTCCCATGATTCCAAAAATGGTGGTTTTCTTGGATACTGGTCGATTTGCATTGCAAAGGCCATTTACTTCAATTCTCCTTTTACAAAAATAGTCAAGCTCAGTATTTCACAGGTACACTTCCAAGTATATTATTAACAACTTTCTGTCATTGGTTTACTCAACTAGTTTCAAACTGATTACTGTTTTAAGGCAGTTTGCGATTACTTTGTAACAGGACCAATTAGAAATAATCTTGGGGAAATGCTTCAAAAATCCTGCGTTATTAAAACACTTACCCAATAATATCTATTTGTGATTCTATCACTAAGTAGCTGTCTGACAGATTTCTTGTGTTCTCTGAGTTTCTCTTACTAGTCACTGGCCCTGGGAAGCATGCTATCAGAAGAATTTTAACTGCAACCTGGCTCTTGGCTTCTTTTACTTTTAAATTCAAATTGGCAAGGTTTAAATTTTGTGTCTTATATCATTCATAGTTTGTGGGAGGAAAAAATAACTATAGATGCTAATTGATTCAGTAATTAGTAAAAACCTGTAAATAGATGGTAAAGGAGCCATTGGAGAAAAGGGATATGTGTTGTGGGAGAAAGGCGGCCAAAAATAGACACTTCCTCTGAATCAGGCCACAAAAAGTGTTTTACAGAATATTACCCAGAATATCTCTTAAATCTTTTTCTTCTAGGGAAAAAAATCTTTCTATACACATACACATATAGACATAAGTGAAATTTACTGGGATGGAAAAATTTCTAACAAGTATGATTAAGAAATATTTTCACTGAATAAATAACTCAAATTTAATTAATTTATGTATTTATCAATCCTGTTCTAATAAAAACTTCATATAATTTATTTGAAGATAATACCTTCATGAAGATAATAATAGATTTAATATCATTAAAATTCAGAATCCATGGACTTACTTCCGTCAGGGTTAGATCTCTTGTATGGTAATAATAGAAGTGTACTTAGTCCTTATTTTTAATTCAATGAGAATTATGAAGGTACCTCAAACTGTTGCATGAATGTAACTGTCTTTAGTAGGAACTCAAATAATGGATCTTAGGCCCGATTTTTAGAAAGCACATAGTTTGTACATAGTAGCTGCTCAATATATGTTATTTTAATGTATTGTATTACCCTTGAATTGTATGATCCACAATGAAATCATTGGCCAACATTAGGAATCTAAGTTGAGGATGTTGAATGATCTGTGGATTAGCTTGCAAGCTGTTTAGAAGCTTTAGATATGAAGTTATCACCATGACTTCATGGCAAGTGTGTTTGAAAAGAATGGAATAAATAATTTGATTTGTCTTTTCTTTAGGGTTTATATTATAGTGTATGCTTTTTGAATGGTTCTAGTATTGGAAATACCTAGACAGCAAGGAAATAAGAATTAACTGATGAATTTGCGTATGGAATGTTTTCTAAAGTAACTTTTGTGACAATTTGTGGGTACTCAGATGAATGTAAAAAATAAAAAGTTTAGCTATCCTCAAATAAAGTTAGAAATTGCTGAGTAGCTTAGATTTCCACACTGAAGACTCACGCTCAATTATAGTCTGAAATCTCAGTTTGCAGATATGACATGGAATTCCAGTGATTCAAACAGTACAGTACAAACATTGCATATTTCTGCCAAATTTGTCTCAGATGGACTAGCTGCTAAGGAAGAATCCATAGTGTGATTGAGCTAACAGAAAGTGTGTTACCTCTCCGATAGGTAATCCCTCCATTTGCATGCTGTGCCCACTGACAGGAGAGAAAATTTGAATTTCTGTCATTTTTCTGGAGTTGCAGCCTTTTAAGGTCTATATTGTCCATTCAAAATATGTCACATGAACAATATTTTTCATTAGCCAATAATTATTATTAAGACAAAATTGCTGTCTTAGCCATTAGAAATTTGGCCTTATTTATTAAAAGCTAAACGTAACTAACTTTATTTTATTGGAGAACGTCTAATTCAATTTTGATTTTTCCAATTGTGTTTTATACTATAAAGAGCCCTTCTGCATAAAATGCAATTGGAAAAGAGAAAAATATTTATGCTTTTATCATTTTACGTGATCAAATACTGCAGTGCTAGATATTAGAATATCATGTACATCACTGCATTATTAACTTAATCTAATGCTCAGAGTCATTACCACATTCATGGGTGTCTTTCTGATATCTCTCCAGTCCACTGGATTTTGAAGTGTGATTATGTAAATTTTCTACTGATAAATAAATGACTATAATTGTACTTGAAATACCACTCAAATTCTTAAGACCATGGCATCTAAATAATACATTATGTATTCCTTAATTATTTATCAAGATTAATTCAAAATAACTGTAGGGCAGAGCATACATTTATTTTTAAATAGCCGTCCCCTTCCCCAATTTTTTCCTGTGCCAAGTTAAAAAATATTCCAGATGGTGAAAACGTGGGGGATGAGAAAAAGGTTGATGAGTGGAGTAAGCAGCAAGGAAACATCTCTGGTTTGCCCAGTCATACTGGTACCCCGCTGCAATTTTTATAGCATAAGATCTTAATGCCAATTCAGTAAAAGTGTTTTGGTGCTAGAAAAAGATTGTGTTTAAACGTTAAAGATTAGTGTACAAAATTCCTTACCATTATTTGATAAGGAGAAAGGGGAAAGTTAGCAAACAAAACAGCACCCGTGGGTTATTTTTTAAAGTAAAGTATTTATATTTCATAAATATAGTAGGGGCATTGTAAAATTTCAGTAAGGGCTATGCCAAGCAAATGATACTACATTTAAAGTATGGCTTTTTTCATTTAATTATAGATACAGAAAATCACAATCATTGAATGGTGCCTTTTCATTGTTTACCATTGCAAGGCTGTATTGGGAACTCTTGTTGCACTGTGCCTTTAAAGGAAGTGCATGTGTATTTTACCTACATAAATTCTAATTGCAGAATCCACTCTAATCACCACGTAGAAATCATCTGAAGCCTCATAAGTTCATGAGCTACACACTTTTCTTTTTTATTCTGCAGACCACACCTTATCTGGTTGCTAATGAAATACAGGAGATTGATTGCAGAAAATCTTCAAGGGAATATTTGCTGTGCCACATATAGTAAGCTCCATTTGGTGCATTAGCATTTAGCCATTTTATGCAAATTTAGAGAAAATGACTCATGTATATGATTTAATATGCATCAGCGATAACTCATACCACCCTTATAAGAAAAAAGAAATTAAAAATTCATTAGAAAACTAGACTAGTGTCACTACATGGTTAAAACATTATTAAAGCATATTTCAATGTTTTGCTTACACTAGTGTTCTCATCATGGTGCCACCATTTCATGACAAAGACCGTAGAGGAGAAAACATTCAACTTAAAATGTCTGCTGGCACACATCGCTGGATTTGTGTGTCACTAAACAATGAGCGGGCATAGCCTTGAATACCAACTATTTAATTAGCACTTTTGGAAGCCATGCATAGAAAATAGCTCATTTACATGCATCTGCTTAGCGATTAGTCCCATAAAAAGCTACCATTTTTTTGTTGTTGTTTAATATAGCGAGCATTTTACTATTCGGCCATGAAAAAAATCAAAACACATGTTATTATTTTCAAATCCTGAAATTCAGACATTTAATTAAAATAGGCAAAAGTCTTCATATTTCTCTTCAAGGTATATTTAAATTATTTAATTTAACCTTAAGTGTACCATAAAGGCTGGATAGAAGTAATAATTAAGAACTTCAAAGGGCAACGGAAACCCTCTAACAGTCCTTGGTTTAATTAAAGGCTATTATTAGAAAGCTCTTGAATATATAGTTACATTTAATGACAAGTGATGACTAGTAAAAGCAGTATTTGAAAGTTATGAGTATCTTATTTGAAATACTATTGATAGACTCTAGAAAGTATTGCTATCATTTCATTTTGAAAATAAATGACATGTATTTCTTTAAAAATCACATTGATAACATTAAAAGCCTGTTAGTTTAAGATGCTTTGCTTTTCATTAATTCTCTAGTCTACACATACCTGTCATGATCACAAATTAATTGTATGCTTCATAAAAAGTGTTTCTGCCAATTTAAATGCCTTAAAGAGGGTATACAGTATTTTTTCTAATGCAGTGGGGTATTTATGAAGACAGGTATGCAAATGTGTATCGATGCATTAACAATAAAACTGGGCTTCATTCATTTTGAAATATGACTTTTTTGGAATGTGAACTGATATGTAACAATAATAAGTTGTTATTTAGAAGTTTCTATTATTTATCGTGTTTGTGTGAGTAGATAATTGGCCACTTCCCACCAAGTGATTCTAAGTAAATTTTAGAAGGTGTATAAATCATACATAAAATAGGAATAGGTCATTTAAGTAAAACTTGCTCTTCTATTACAAGTAGTTATACATACTGGACTATTTTGTTGTATGTATATTTACTGATATGAGGAATTCAGTTTGAATTTGCATAGTTAAAATTCAGGGCAGATGAATGAGTAGTAAATATATACATTTTCAAGTGATATTGATGAATAAAGACTTTAAACATTTATTTAAACATTTTGCTGAATCTGTTTGTTAATTATCTTTAGTAATTGGCTTATAAATACTTTTATAATTAAAAAACCCACCTACTTAGGAAGCTTATAAAATTTTCCTTTTATGAGTAATCTATTATCTTGAAAATGAGATACAATTTGCTTTGATCACTAAAGCCAGTGTAAACCATGGGATGTGTATTCTTAGAAAGATTGCTTGGACTAAATATGTGGTTATGAATCTGTATACAGCTAGCTAGCTACCTAAATAATGGATTATATGTAGATAGTCACTGTGTAAGAAAAGTTTGATCCTTAAGGTGCCTTTTTATATAGCATGTATTTAGTTTGAACTTATCTTGATACCAATTTCTTATTCTATCCTTCTTGAAACTAGTACGCATAGTATTATTCTTTATTTTCTTGTCATTCTCCTCTACATTGTTTCCCAATGCCTAGACATTCAGAAGAAGGTTTATAGAGTAGAGAACTTAACTGTCTTGTTCACTAGTGAACATCCTGTAGCTAGAATTGTGTTGGACACATAGGAGACCTCAATGAATATTCTTTGATGAAAGAATGGATATATTTAAAGAAGAGATTGATCTTTCTGAAACAGCTATAGATAGACTGGTTCCCCTGACATGTGAGTCCTCTTGAAGCTGTCCAGCTGTGTTGAGATTACCCTTCCTAGATAGAATAAGACCATCGTTTCACTGCGAGTGAATGAGAATGAACAAGTGATTGCAAGTAACTGGCTTTCAAAGATTGTTTGTAGGGTATATATTTGAGATCCTATTCTGGATGTGGGGAGTAGTCAGTGGCCATAGAAAAGGGCCAGGTTAACTGGCTGTCTGGGAACTGAGTCCAAGAACATGGAATTATTAACATACTCCAAACAAAAATATTTTGCAAGTAATTTTAGGATTTTATTTCATTTTGATCAAAATATGTAATCCATAGTTGCATGCTGCTTATAAATGGCCTGAAATGCTCACAGTTTTAACTAATGATAGAAGAAATCAGAAATAGAGCATTCTTGGCCTGACCTTCTTGAGGTTAGGACCATTTTTGAAAGCTCCATTAGTTTCTGTTTTTGAAAGCTCCTTAGTTCCATAATAAATCTCTTAGGAATTGTGAATAAAGATGTGGCTTATCTTACTAAACAGTACTCCCTGTGACATAAAAATTAATCTTTATGAGTGTCTAAGGTGCAATCCAGAAGTTACATGGAGAATTTACATCATTAATTATATTTTCAAGCAAAAATTGGAATATGTGATTGGAAGATAAAATTTATCTTTTTCACATTTTTGCACAATATGGGTTCAAAATAACAAATGTAAGATAGGAAACTCAAACCAATGAAATGTTTATTGGGCTTTTATATGTTCCCACCAATGAGGTTCTAAGGTTCTTAGAAGGTAAACTCAGAATGGATTGTTGAGTTAATAAGCAACAAGCAAGGATGTTCGCAAGACCAGGTAGTAGAGAAGTGAGTCATCAAAAAGTGCAGCCCTTTCCTATTTTTGTACCATTGAAAAAGAATGTTCTTGATTTGAGATTTGGGTTAAACATTTGATCGACTCATTAACTCTTTCAAGAATATTAAGGTACTATTTTAATCTAGAAATGCATTTTTTGATGCTACAGTGGATTCTGTTCCGGTGCAAAAGGGCACCGAATGACACCCTGGGAGATACAATGGGTTTTGCAATTTGTCCATCTTGAACATCATGACTGACTCTGGACTTTGGTAAAATTTGGATCCACACTGTTACTGTCAATAAACTGTATTTTTAAATGAAGAAAATTCAAATTAAATATTTTATCATACTTTTGATTTTCATGCTTTTGGCTTTTCATTACAAAAGAAGTCTCAACATATAAGTGGATACATTGCTTTTACTGCATTAAAGGTAGAACTAAATATGAGGAAATCAATTTAGAATTTCTAGGCTAACAGAAAAATCTATTAACCAGCAAGTATTTTTTGAGTCCCTTGTAAGAATATACAATGCCGTCCCTCCTTTCCTCTCTCTCCCCCTCCCTTGTCATTAATTGTCTTTATATAAAAATTGAGTACATAGGATTCATGCTTCTCTATTCTTGTTATGCTTTACTAAGAATAATGTGTTCCACTTCCATCCATGTTAATACAAACGCTGTAAAGTCTCCATTTTTTTTAAGAGGGAGGGAGGTGGAGTCTTGGTGTATGCCACACCTTTGGGGGACAAGACATGATTGTAAGAGGGACTTTACCTAACAAATGCAATCAGTGAAAACTGGTTTCTTGTACCCTCAATGAATCCCCAACAATAACTTAAAAAAAAAAAGATACAATGCCAGCTTGGTGCCCGTAGCACAGTGGTTACAGCTTAAGCCACATACACCAAAGGTGCAGGGTTTGAACCTGGCCCGGGCCAACTATACAACTGCAACCAAAAAATAGCCAGACATTGTGGTGGGCACCTATAGTCCCAGCTACTTGGGAGGCTGAGGAAAGAGAATTGCTTAAGCCCAAGAGTTTGAGGTTGCTGTGAGTTATGACACCACAGCACTCTACCAAGGGCAACATAGTGAGACCCTATCTCAAAAAAATAAAAAAAGAAATAAAAAAAATGTATACAATGTCAGGGCTATCTGTATATCTGGGAGTGTAGGCTTGAGAGACAGAAGGCGTTGGAGGAGAACTTGGGAAGGTATAAGAAATGATGCTAACTTTAAGAAATCTAAGAACAGGTTGAAGAGACTAAATTAATAAATATGAAAAATTAGTGGACAATGTAATGTACTATTAAATGGTGGGATACCTGTTAGCAATATTATAGAAATTCAAACTAAAGATAACTAGTATAAATAGCTGATGAAGGAACAGTAGAGAAAGTAATATAACATTTGCATCTTTGAGCTGGGGTTTTGAGAGAGTTGTAGAATTAAGACAGATAGAGGGGAGAGCATTATGGGCTGAAAAACAAAGTGATTGATGATGACCTAGCTGCATGAATGAGCAGAGCACGTTTTGGAAAGTGAGAAGGGAGAGGTGCTTTATATTCAGTAATGGTGATTAATATTTGTGGGCAGGTGGGATAAGGCCAGATTATTTACATTCTTGAAACTCACCCAGTAAAGATAGACATGATGATGGAAATTATGGATAGTTAGTTACTTCAGATTTTTTCTTTGATACAGTCAACACATTTATTGAGCATCTACTGTGTGCAAAGTACAGTGGTAAGCCCTGGGGGGAACAGTGGTGAACCAATTCCAATTCTCACCCAACCTCATGAGACTTGTATTCTAGTATGGAATTTAAACAATAATTGTACACTAGTATGTGTAATTTTTAACTAGTAATTTTTAACTAGTTATGACTATGATGAGTTCTTTAATGGAAAAGGATAGGATATTATGAGAGGTGTAATAAGTCTGGGGCAGAAAGTAGGGCCATGGGTTTTTTGGAAAGAAGTAATTTCTGACAGGTTGAACTAAAGGAGAAGTAGAAGATAACTGAGCAAAGGGAAGGGGTCAGGAACTTTACAGATAAGGTGGCAGCACATGTCATGGCCCCCAGCAGGAGAAAGCTGCCATGTTTGAGCAGCTTCAAATCAGTGTGCTCAGAGTACAGAGACATAGAAATCAAGACTGTGAGACTAAGATGAAGTTAGAGAGGTAGGCAGATTAGGTAGGGTTTTGGGCTTTGACCCAAGTGTGATCGAAAGCCACTGACTGATTTTAAGTAAGGGAGTGGCATGTTTGAATTTGCATTTTAAACAGGTCATTCCATCTTCAATATGGATGGGAAGAAGGCCAGGGTGGGTGAGGGCTAGTTATGAAGCTGAGGTTCAAAGCTAGTTATGTCTTCAAAGCTAGTTATGAAGATGAGGGAATAGTTAAAAGATTATCATAGTTTGGGTTAGGTTTGTTGTAGTGAAACAGAAAGAGGCAGATTGATTTGAGAGGTGTTTATGAAGCAAAACATGACAGATACATGGAATGAGGAAAGTAGCCTTTAAAGAGGGTTCAATCAGTGTTTGGATGAGCCAGGGTGGGCCTAGTATGGAATTAGGGAAACCACTTAGAGACTGTTGGAATAGTCTGAGAAAGTGACCAGCCCTCAAATAGGAAGCAGAGAAGAGAAGATGAATGATAGATATATTTTTAAAAAGCACAATAGCCTTTGACTCAAAAGTTTTAATTAGTGCCCTTAGTGTGGCTTAAGTGGCTAGAAGAAGTTAAGGAGGGTAGGGAGGATCAACACATTGCATTTGCAAGGTTAGACAGCTGATCAGAAAGTCTAGGACCTAGGTGGGGAGTGCTATTCTGCCTGGAAGGGCCCCAGCAGAGATGTGTGACGGGATTGAAGTCACACTGTAGGTGCAGTTTGCCCAGGTGAGAGTAAGAAGTGGAGAAGAACAAGCCAAGGCACTGATGTGAGACCAGTGGAAGGATAAGCAGGTGTCCCCAGGGGTTAGCTGACACCAGGAAACTCCGTCAGTCTCACTAATTCCTTTTCGAAGGCAATGCAAGTTTTAGCTGTTTACTGTGTGTTCAATTATTGAAATAGAGTTCTTCCAAAAATGTCTGTAGTTTGCCACATTTAAGAAGGTTACTTTGAAAGAAATGATTCGTTGTAGAATGTTCACATAATTCTTGTGTTAATTGCAATTTAAATAATGCTTGATGAACATTTCGTTAAAATGAGTGTCAAGTTAGGCAATACACGATCAAGTTCATAGAAATTTCTTGTAGCAAAATTTATAAGCTTATTTATTCAATAAATATTTATTAACTGTTTACATGCCTAGTGCTGTTTCTGGTCCTATTGATTTCAGTGTTGACTTGTACATGTTAAAGAAGAAAAGATGGTAAATAAGTAAGTAATAGAAAATATCAGAGAGTTACAAGTGCTGACAAATGAAACCTAAAAGTAGATTGCATGGTCAAGCAAAACTAATATTGAGGAAGTGAAGTTTAAAGTGACACCTTAATAAATAAAAGGATGATACATTTTTTAAATGTATAAAGAGATACATACACCTATGTGTCAATTTACATGAGGGTAATGAACTTGTCTGGGTTTCATAATAACAAAAATCTTGAATTGATCTCTTTTGGTTCTCTATTATAGGACCATAAAAGTCAGAGAAGGGTAGGGAGCACTCTGATGTGAATGGGACTCACTGCATGCTTTGCTTCCAGAATTTTGCCTCTAAGTTCAAAGGAAAAGCTATAGGAAACAATTTCTTATCTGCATATTTGGCCTGTGAACTTCAGGGTACAATTCTAAAAGGAGATTTTAAAAATAAATGTGATATTGGGCAGCGCCTGTGGCTCAGTGAATGGGGCACCGGCCCCATATACCGAGGGTGGCGGGTTCAAACCCAGCCCCGGCCAAACTGCAACAAAAAAATAGCCGGGCTTTGCGGCGGGCGCCTGTAGTCCCAGCTACTCGGGAGGCTGAGGCAAGAGAATCACCTAAGCCCAGGAGCTGGAGGTTGCTGTGAGCTGAGATGCCACAGCACTCTACCAAAGGCAATAAAGTGAGACTCTGCCTCTCTAAAAAATAAATATAAATAAATAAATAAATGTGACATTTTGGTGAAGACTTTGAGCAGTACCATGGTAAAATATTTAATAAAACAATTCTACCAGTATTAGGCATATGTACGGAAATTTATGTTTTTGAAGTGCTATCACAGATATTGATTGGGAAATAGACTTATGCAAGAATAGTGGTTAGAATTGGGGCTAAACTTTAGGTTGACCAGTAGGAAGGTTACAAACAGGAAAGAGAGGGCTTGAGACATCAATGCAGTATTCTCCCTTCTTATTTTGTGGGAACTACCATTTGTATTTATTTATAGGGACTGACGCAACAGTTATTTTTACATCTAATAATGTTTTTCTTTGTATTATAAAATTGTAACTTAAATTATCAAGAAAAATTTTCTTTTCAAGACATATTTCTTAATTGCCTACACCATCATTTTGAGTATTTTAAAATCACATTTTGAGGATTCCTATTAAGTCTTGAAATTATAGTTTAACAATTTTAATTAGTCAATTGTTAAAGATAGGCACATATGAACATACTTTTAAAAGTTCAAAGAGATGGTATGATAAAAAGTAAGTCTCTTAGTTTTTGAATTTCTCTCTCCAGAAGTATCTAGCAGTTTCTTGAGGTTTAGAAACTATTTTGAAATTGGAACTAAAATTATTTTGCTTTTGTGAAAGTTCTTCAAATTATAATTACACTGGACTTGGGAACATTTGCTGCCATTTTGCAACTTTCTGTAAAGTGCAGTGTCAAAGGTATACAAAGACTGGATTTAAGCGTAAATCATTATATATAGCAGAGTGGAGGTTATCTCTGTATAACTTACTCAGACTTAGTAGGTTAATATTGTTTATTCTTTGTGAAATTTATATTGGAGAGACCTAATAGGAAGTTACAGACAATTTTCCTTCGAAAGGTATTATTTTTGCCCTAAGGAATTTTACGAACATTGTTGCAAACACAGAGGGTTGACGATTATGGTTTAGTTTGTAAACTTTCTCACACAACCCCACGTACTTGAGCAGCTTTCAAAATAGCTAATACTTAAATACTTCAAAATAGCTAATTCATAAACTGAACCATCACCGAGAACCTTCTCGTCAGCTTCCACACACATGTGAGGCAGTTTAAAATTTCATGACAGAGTGTTCTCTGCAATGAGAGGAAGATTCTGCTGCACAGTCCAATGGGCTCCTGCAACCCCAGCAAGAGCAGCACCAGCAGTGGCCTGCTGTCCAGCCAGTTCTATGGTTAGCGGGAAGATCAGTGACTGCTGTGTCTATTTTGCTGAAACCCCTTAATTTGTACTGTCTATTCTCCACGGAGTTTATGTGAAATCAGACATTCTGTGCAGCTGTCAAATTCTCCCTAGTTCCCAAGCTAGCCCTTGAGTTTAGATCTTCCATCTTGGAGCAACTGTGGCTGCCAAAGGGACATTGGGCTGCAGGGCTACTGCGATAAGTCCTGGGCTAGAATGAAGTCGGAGCCGTACGCAGTTAGGTAAGTGGTTAAAAGTCTTGGATTTTCTCAAGAGCATTTTATAGGGAAAACTCTGAACACGGAACCTATTGTTAAAAAGTGCTGAAGCTGAGGAGTGAAATGAGGATGTGACTGAACATTTTCTCCTCTGTTAACGATTACTCTGTTCTAGAACTGACAAGAAAGAGAGGCCAGAAGAAATTAATTATTGAAAACAAACAAAAATCCACTGTGCTAGCTGCTTTAATATCTTATCTCCTTTAATCCTCGGGACAACTTTGTAGTTTATGTGAACCTCATTTTTCAGAGGCAGAAACTGAGGCTGGAAGAGATTTCTTTTTTTTTTCCCCCCTGCAGTTTTTGGCTGGAGATGGGTTTGAACCCGCCACCTCCGGCATATGGGGCCAGCGCCCTACTCCTTTGAGCTACAGGCACCTCCCTTGAAGAGATTTCTTAATGTAAGTAAAGGAAAGAAGAGATACCGGGTCAGAGGCTCACACCGGTCATCCCAGCACTTTGAGGCAGCAGCATTGCTTGAGGCCAGGAGTTTGTGACCAGCCTGGGCAACAGGGAGACCATCTATCTCTCCAAAAAATATAATAAAAAAGTTAGCCAGGTGTGGGGACACACTCCTGTAGCCTCAGCGACTAACGGAGGGGCTAAGGCAGGAGGATCACTTGAGCACAGGAGTTTGAGGTTACAAAAAAAAAAAAAAAGCAAACAGAAATGATCAAAGGAAAGATGCTTAGATATCGTAGAATCGGGGCAGGGTAAGCTCATATTTGAACAGACAAACTCTGATTAGAGAACATTATAATTTATTTGTCTAGCTCAAGAATTAAGAGAAGCTTCAAGGTAGTGAAATCTCAGCACCTTAATTTCACAAATTATCAATGTAGCAAATTATTTAGGGTAAAAATAGAAATTCAGATGAGAAAAAAACAAAGTAATGTCTACAAAATGAATTGAATATTTCATTTTGCATCCAGTTGCTATGGTACATGTAGGTACAGTTTATGGGCAGATACTCGTGGTTTCAAATTTTACATATTTAGAAATTAAATCTATAATTGTGATTATTTCAATATTTTAATTTCTTAAGAAAATACCCAGTTTTATGAGTGAAATTTTATCTTTAATTTTATGGAAAGAAAGTTAAAATTAAAATAAAATTATGCGTTGAAATTATGTGTACTGGCTCGGCGCCTGTGGCTCAATTGGCTAAGGCGCCAGCCACATACACCTAAGGTGGCGGGTTCAAATCCCCAGCCTGGGCCTGCCAAACAACAATGATGGCTGCAACCAAAAAATGGCCGGGCGTTGTGGCGGGCGCCTGTGGTCCCAGCTACTTGGGAGGCAGAGGCAGGA
>CAUYQV010146693.1:0-42971 GCA_963574575.1 Galagoides demidoff
TGGCTGTGACCAGGTTCAAACCCTCCAACCTTGTTAAGTTAATTTTTTTTTTTTGAGACAGAGCCTCAAGCTATCCCCCTGGGTAGAGTGCCATAGCATCACAGCTCATAGCAACCTCCAACTCCTGGGCTCAAGCGAGTCTCCTGCCTCAGCCTCCCAAGTAGCTGGGACCACAGGCGCCCACCACAATGCCTGGCCATTTTTTGGTTGCAGCCATCATTGTTGTTTGGCAGGCCCAGGCTGGGGATTCGAACCCGCCACCTTAGGTGTACGTGGCTGGCACCATAGCCGATAGAGCCACAGGCGCCAAGCCAGTTAGTTTTTATAGTATACTAGCAAGATGCTTCTGACCAATGAACATTCTGTGGCTAACTGATAGTCTTTTATGACAGAAGGATCAAACACAAGATGGTCTTGGGGAATGTGCAGACCTGCTCTGGAGGATCTGATACCTTGCACTGACTTTAACTATCTCGCCATAGACTCCATACCCAGTAAATAACTTTTTATGGTAAACTGGTCTCCTACACATAATGAAATTTTTTTTTTTTTTGCAGTTTTTTGGCTGGGGCTGGGTTTGAACCTGCAACCTCCAGCATATGGGGCTGGTGCATTCCTTTGAGCCACAGGAGCCGCCCCATAATGGAATTTTTTAAATAAATCAAAATGGGAGTTTCCATTGCATTTCCATTATAATTATAAGTTAAGATATAATTGCTTGTGCTAACAGGAAAAATTATCTGTATCAATGACTGGATGAACCCTTTGTGCAGGACTTCCTCATAAACATACGAGGACCAAGGGGTGGCTCTGTGGCAGCTCTCTGTTCTGTTTCTTCACTCACAGTTGTTTTTTTTTTTTTGTTTTGGCTACTGTTCTATTTTCTGTTATTTTAAATCTGTGTATGTATTACATTTCAATAAATGTAGTTGTTATGTTATTGTAGGCAAATCTCTTTACTATGTTGGGTCACTTCTAAGATTGGGGTGGTTAATGATACCAATTATTACCCTTCCTCAAATAGTGGATCATTACACTTCTAAAACACTGTGATTTTGAGAGACCTTACAAATTATCCATTTTAACCCATTTTCTTTTGAATGAAGATGATTAACCAGTTGGAGACATAATCAAGATCATAATTTTATATTTATATTTTGAGACCTTGCTTAAACAGAATGCCCTAAGAAGGACTGCCCAGTTAGGTGACATTGCTCTTTTGCTCTATAAAATGAGTTTTACCAAGTCCAGTTTTCTGTGTACAGTTTAGTATATGGATAAAGCTCTGTTGAATGAGGAAAGACAACCTAGGATGTTACCACTACTGTTTGGGGATTTAAATTCAGTGGGTTAAGGAAGAGACCTGAGCCGTAGTTGGCATCAGGCTGCATTCTAGTTCACGTCTTCACACAGGACAATATCTACTGTTTAAACCAAAGCTGGGAAACTTCTTTCTCCAAGGCACATAGGACCACAAACCTTGGTTCTAGAATTTTAAATGCTTTTGTTAAAAATAAAAGATAATCATTTTCATTATCTAATTTGCTAATATTAGCCGATTATTTTCTATTTGCCTCAATTCCAGTAAGAAAGTGAGATGTCTATACCAATTATTTGGTAATCTGAGAGCATCTTGAGTTATTTTCTAATTTGGTCATTCATATTTATAATGTCCTTGATCATACTACAAAAAGAACTGTTCTCTTTAGTTTTATTATATTAACTACTTAGTGATACAGTATTTAATTATATATTAATCATCTATCAGTCAATGTACCAACCATATTTGTGTGCAGAAGGAGGTGTCTGGGTATGATTGTGTGTTCTGCTTCTTTCCTACCACAAGACAGTAATTTACTAAGTTCACTAAAATTTCAGAGTTGCATTATGGTTCATAAATAGATTTATCTAATAATACATTTTCAATTTAAGTTTGAAAATACACATTTTAATACTAAGAAGTTCAGCATAAAGATAGTAGTACCTAAGTTTAATATTTTTTCCAATTATTTGTAATTATAGGCCTTGAACATTTCTACTAGTAGAATAAAATATTTGTGTTTCAGGAGACATTCACAGTTATTTCAAAGAAATATGTAAAAGAATGTTTTGAACACATTAATATTGAATTTCGTTTTCATTTTCAACCAAAGAGGATGATCCTTTCTTATTTGGACCTCTTCAATGAATAAAACATTAATTTTTCTTCCACTGACAACTTGGCCATTAAGAGAGAATACATCATTCAAAAGAAAGTTGGAGAACATTATTTATATCAATACAGATTGAATTACTGTGAATTTTCCACTAGAGGACATTTTCTTCTCCATTGTTACCTTTCTTCTGGTGCTTAATTACTGTCTTAATTTCAAGTGGGATCAGCACCTCTTGCCATGCTTTAACAGAACCCATTTTCTGCTCACAGATAACAGAAGATTTATAGCCCTGCTTTTTTTTTTTTTTTGCTATCAAATTTCTACATGTTTCTAAGAAGCTCACCAAGATAGAGGCTGAAAGATGTGCTATAAAATTAATACTATCATGATTTTTAATTCAAAAGGAACTCTCTAAATGACTTTTATCTTTCTATAGAGACTATTCCCTTTATGGAACAAGATAAATGTTTTCCTCCTCTTCATTCCTGGCTGTTTCTTTCTTTGTTTCTTTGTACAATCTTCCTAATAATTACTGATACCACATGATGGGAAAAGGTATAACATTTGAGAAACTTCAGATTTTTTTTGCTTCATTAGTTTATTTTTGTAACAAGAAACATAGACTAACTCAGATTATTTCAAGTGGTGGAGATTTACCAATCCAAGTCTTAGAGAAAACCTTACAAATAGACTTGGAAATGCAGTGGACTCTTCAGAAATTAGAACACAGTTTAAGAACTTTCGAGAAGACAAACCATGTTTCTGGATCAAGAAAGCTCCTCGTGACTTCCTTCTTAAGGTGTTGTTAATTTCTTTCGGGGCTAAAACACCAACTTAACTAAATGATGCTCATCATCGCCTCTTTGTTCCTGCTTTGGTTGTCAAGGAAGGCAAAGGCCCATCTTTGATGTCATCTGAATGGAGTTTGTCCAAAATTTGACAATCTATTTCTTAGGTATAAGTGTTCATGTAATCAGATACAGAATTGCAAAATATTGCTGTGAAATTAAGTGCTACATTTTAAGAAACAAATTATTTTTTCCCATAAAAATCTTTGGCTGTTGGGTGGCACCTGTGGCTCAGTGAATAGGGTGCCAGCCCCATATACCGAGGGTGGCAGGTTCGAACCTGGCCCTGGACAAACTGCAACAAAAAAACAGCCAGGCATTGTGGTGGGCACCTGCAGTCCCAGCTGCTCAGGAGGCTGAGGCAAGAGAATTGCCTAAGCCCAAGAGCTGGAGGTTGCTGTGAGCTGTGACGCCCCAGCACTCTACCAAGGGTGACAAAGTGAGACTCTGTCTTTAAAAAAAAACTTTGGCTGCCACTATAATGCTGAAGATCCCAGTATGTTTTGCATACCTTTCATATCTACATATTTTATGACTTTAGAAAACTCCTGATAGCACCCTATATCCCCACAGCCTGGCCTCCCCCTTCTCTCTCTCAATCTCTCTCTCTGTCTTTCTCCGTAGTCATGAATACGTATAGAATCTAAATTTTTAGCTTTAGCATCCACCTGTGTTATTTTTATTTTTTGGAAATGATGAGCATTCAAAATTTGTTGAGTGTAGAAATTATTGAATAATAGATTGAATGGCTCAATCTTGGATTTTACAAAATTGAAAACTGGAAGATGGGTAGAGCAGTAGTAGATGTTTTATTATTATTTAGTTCAGTACTGAGTATAATATGAAAATAAATAAGATACTTAATAAATAAAAATGGAAAACTATATAGAGCTTCTACTTTCAAACAGACATTAGATAAATTAGCTCTCAGTTGCATTCTTTCCAGGGGGAAATTTGTCTATATATCTTACTAGTCTCAAAATAATTTTAACCTTTAACTCAACCATTATAATTATAAGAATTTATTTTAAGGAACTAGTCAGAGGTTGAAAACCCACACTAGAATTTCCTATTAAAATTATTTAAAATTGTAAAAAAAATGAAAGGATTCAAAATATGTGGTTAATTGTTATTGTGCTATAGCTATAAAAATACTGTGTATACTTTGAGATTGTTTTAGATAAATGACATGTCAAAGTCTTAATGACATGTTAAATAAGAAGTTTGGATTAAAAAAGAAAAGAAGCTTAAAATATGGTAAAAAAAAAAATTAAACCACATCATTTACAAGTGTGTGTATATAAAAAGACAGAGAAGTTTAAAAAATACAGGGTGGACGTAAAGTTTGTGTGTAATTTACTATGTTAGAATATTTAAATTGTGCATGAACTTTATGTCCACCCTGTATACTAAAAGATATTAAAAGGAATATTTCTAGTGGGTAGGATTATAGCTAAACATACCTTCTTTATGGTTTCCTAAGTTTTTCAAAATTTCTATAATTAACATTTAATGGTTCTACACTTGATAAAATTTTACAATTTGGCTTTCTAATTCCTCTTATTAAAAGAATATATGTTAGGTGTTACAAAGGTGAACCTTTTGGTTAATTTGTCTCTAAGTACCACCACATACCAAGGAAGAAAGACCATGTACTTTGGAGTCCAGTAGTCCCAGGAAGAAGTCCTGGCTCTCACTCATGTTTCAAGTGTGACTTGGGGTTATTATATGAGCTATTTGCCCATCTGAGCCCTCTTTTTGAAAAATGGAAATAAAAATACCAGCTTTATGGAATTTCTATAAGTAACAGAAAGAATGAATATATAAGACCATCTTCTATGATTGGCACATAGCAGCCATTCAATAAATATTTGATTATAGTAATGATTATAATTTGGTTATGGTATTCTTTGTATTTCAATGGAAAATTACATCTTTCAAAGAAAATATTTTGGGATCTTTGAAAGCAGAAGTCATATAATATAGAATGAATTATGAAGCAGGGGACAGATGGAATGCTAATTAAATTATAACTTCATGCTACCTTGATTTTATGAACCTCAAGTACTTTCATTAGAAATATGAATAAAGAGGAACATATTTCTCTCTTCTTAGACTCACTCACTTATCCTATGGAGAATCACAAAATAAAAATAATAACTAAATGAGACAGTTTCAGAGTAAAAGCAAAGGGTCAGATTTGTTCTTCTCTTAACAAACACCTTCCTAGGTGTCAGGCAGCAACCATTCCAAACACTTTGCAGACATGGCCTCGCTTAACACTTCCTACCGTCTGATAAGGTGTATTGTTTTATGCTCTGAGACACTGAGGTATTCAGTAACTTCCCCAAGGTCACACAGTTGACGAAGGGTAATCCAATACAACCCCAGGCAGTTGGACCCTTATCTCAATTCACGAACTAGCCACTTTTATGAATCCTCAATACACTCTCCTTGTATTTTGATGTAAAGATTCCCCTAATGTTTCTGTTAAATTCATTTAGAAATTCATTTCCGTATGCTGAGCTAGCGGCATGTATCACACCTACATACATTTCATACCCTCTGCCACTCATCAAAATATTAGCTCCACAGGGGAGGAACCTTCACGGACAGGTTTACTGTCTATCCCCAGCACGTCACACAACACCAGGCAGATAGGACAACCAGATATTGATGAGTAACTGGATGAATGAATTGATGATAATCTAAAATTGATTTCCCCGCATCATAATATTTTTTCATGCTGTTTTCCTTGGGATTATGTGAACTCCAATAGGCTAAACTTAAAGCACAAATAACTGTACTCAGTTCTTTGTTTTCTCCAGATCCCCAGAAGGGTAGAAATCTTATACCTTCCTGGTTTGAAAAGGAAATAAAATCCTGACCCCTATTATCACAGACTCCATTGTAGTTGGAAGCAATTTCTTTGTTTTCTGGAACAATCTTTATCTGCCTTCCTGCTAAGCAGCCATTTTATTCACTTGTCTTCCCCACGTTTGCAAGTGTCACCTTTATTCTACTTCATGAAAATTTCCTAACTACATCTCATATCTGGGCTTATATTCTGCCAAGTAGCCAGCACCTGGCACTGAGCAGGTACTCCAGAAATGTTTTACCTGAAAACCAAAAGAGCCAAAAGTGACCTTCATAAGAGCAAGCAACTTATTTACAGCAGGGAGTAGCAAACATTTTCAAAGGGACCAGAGAGTAATATTTTCAACTTTGCATGCCCCCTGTCTCTGTTGCATCTGCTCAAATCGCATCTATGGCATGTAAGCAACTATTGACAATAAATGAGCATGGCCTTATGTTGATAAAACTTTATTTATAAAAACAGACTGTGGGCTAGATTTAGTCTACAGGTTTTAGTAGTTTGTCAACTTTGGTTCTATACCATGCCCCACACTGTAGTGCTATTTATTTGCATTCTAAGTATATGCCAAAAGAGTAAAATTGGCAAGAAGAGAGAATGGATTTATAGATAAAAATCTTCTCCATTATGAGAAAAGCTCAAAAGTGTGGTCTTTTGGAAGTAGATCAGATGTTTTGTTTAAGTATGAAAAAACCATACCATGGTTTGCGCTACGTATCTTCCTTCTTTGCTTGAAATCTTTTCCAAATCTCATTCTCTTCCTAATTTTCCCTTAAAGTTCTCATCTTTCCAAACCTTTAAAAGATAATAAATAAGAATTTTCAATTAATGATAGTGAGCTTTCAGAGATCCATTTGCAAGGAGGAAATAGAGAAAAAAAATCTTATTAAGACCTATCCCCATCATATAGATTGATCTGCAATTTGCCAATCATAAATTTGAGTTGTTGCTTTATCAATCAACTGCATCTCTTTTCTTATAATATTCTTTTAGAATATCAAAAGTGAAATTAGTTCTTAGCAATTTCCTAAGGTGAAGGGAAAAGAGTATAGAAAATATCTTAGCTAAAAATAAAATCATAAGCAGATGAAACCACCATGCAACTAAGCAGTTAAAGATTGTATTTAAGTGATAATCATGTATTCTCTTCTACTTTAAAGAGTATATCAATATCCAACCAGGAAAATAGAAACTAATACTTCTATTTCTATTAAGAGAAAATTGAAGGCAGGGCATTGTTTACACAAGTAGTTAAACAAGGCGACAAGCAGAGAGGAGTCAGAGAAGTCACTTAAAGATTGGAAACAGTAGAAGCCTGCTTCCACACATAGAGAAGAAAGAGGCCATGTTAGCAGAACCCAAGGGAATCAGAATGTGCCGGAATGTCAGGACAAAAGGTCTGATGGAGACACAGCCCCTGCTGAGCTACCACCCAAGACAGAGAGGGAGAAAGTGCCCTGGCTTCTCCCATCCTTCTGCCCTCCAATCTCCCACCAATGCTTCTCATTGGTTGAACCCATGTTTTAAAGCAGCTGTCAAAGAAGTCTGGGGATGGTCTGAGATGTCAGCCCCTTGTAGTAAGAGGCAGAGTAGGGGAAAAAAAAATTTATCTAAAGACCAAAATGCCCTGACCAGCACAGAAGGAAAAGGTTAGAGGACAAATAGGCATAAACACATTACCACTGACCATACAATCCATGTGGCTAAAGAGGCCACATGTGCCTTGCTGATACGCGTGGCCTTGGTAGGCCTCAATGTGTGTTGACTCAGTGAGTTAGAGAGAAATGCTGTTAGGGGTTTTCACTCCACACATTTGCTTCAAATCTTCCCATTTCTGTTTTCTTGCCTTTCTTTCCTTCCTTTCTTTCTTCTTTCATTACAACTGTGTACGCCTGAGTCATAGTTGGAAGGTGCCCAGATCTCTGTCTCTATAGTGAATGGTACTAAGTGCTGCTGGTAGGAGCAGGGAGAAGCACTGGGCGTGTTCAGGATGGGTCCCTGGATGGCCTTGGCTAACCAGCTCTTCCTCCTTCGGCTTGTAGTTTCTGGATAACCATAGAATGTTCTGAGAAACCGGCGGCATGAGACAGGGAAGAACCTTCTGGCACATCCTGGGCTTTGTCCTCATTCCTCCATGAACAGGATGTCCTACAAGGCTTATAATTGGCCAATTATAAGTGGCAGCCAGGGTATAAAACCCAGAATGCATTACTTGGGGGGTTCTTCAGCTGTAGTATGATGTGGGGCATGAACAAAGCAGACTCCCTCTGCCTGGGGAAGCTTTCCTAAGATGGGGGAAACTGGCTTGGTATGCATCCTAGCTGCCTATCTCTGAGTGATAAAGTTGCTTTGCCTCACATGTATGATTGTTCTGTCTAAAGGACTAGACCTGAGAATGCAAGCAGTAGAAGTGTGATTGCCTTGGTAGCTGAGTTTTCTCTGAACCCCTGCCAGAATTAAGAACTCTTACAGAGCTCTGGCAGCTGAGTTTGTGCAAGAACTTTCTTCCAAACTTAGGAACCTTTGCAGAAATTGGCAAGATATTCAGAGTCCTTCCCTAGGGGTGGCAATGTTCCTCTTTCAAGTGATTAATACAGGTGCACAGTCTTCTGCTTGACAGGATGGAGGTGGCAAATTGTTACAATTGAGCAGAGTTGATGGGTCTACTACTCTGGCCACTGCTGTGCTTGATTGACATTGGACAGCACAAGCACTTAGTGTGTGTTGGCTGTCTTCTCACTGTATCCTTATACCATCTTTCCTCTGTGTGTAAACACTCTCCTGGTATCCCTACCTCTCCTACAAGGTCATCAGACCTATTTAATTAGAGCACAGCACTAAGACCTCATTTAACTTTAATTATCCTCCTAAAGACCCTAATTTCAAATATAGTTATATTGAAGTTTAGAGCTTCAACGTATGGATTTGGGGTGCATATAATTAAGTCCATAGGCCCCCTTTTTATTAGCTACATCTCTCATCCTGTAGTACACTATATATTTGAAATCCATCATATGAACCCATAAATATTTACGTAAAAGGGACAGGAAGAACTTGAAAACCTTTTTGTAAAAATATATCATCACTTACTAATGGACACTAATGGTCATTTTCTAAAGGGTTAACACTGAAAATAGTTAAAATCAGTTGAAATCTTATTTTGAGGTAAGCATTACCTATTCGGATTATATATTCTGGTACAACCTGTCTTTATCAACCAAATATCCCAACACATGCATGCCTGCTGTCTGTATAGAATAGGCTGCCCACACTATTTCTATGGCCTGCCTATCTATCACCAGTGCTGAATCCCATCTTTGTCAGTACTGTATTTAGGGGTTAGAGTTCCCTTCTCACTGACATCATTGTGAGTGTCTCCTTATTCCTAATCAGCATTACACAATTAAAAGACCAAGCCCTGCCCTGATGCCCTCTTGGTACTCAACATATATGAAGAGCTTATTGACAGACTGGACAATCATATGGTATAACCCCTCTTTGTGGATGGCCATAAGCAAAAAGATGAAATACCTAATTTGGAGCATGTATTCCCCCTACATCACCCACTTCCACGTTCTTTCTCCTGTGGCCCTTCCCTAGACATTACGTAACTACTCTCATTTACAGCCCAGACGGTGTGTTCAAGTCAATTTTCCCTCTTGGCTTTAGGAATAATGAAGATTGAGAATTGAAAATACTCTTATTAACCTAGCATCTAAACAAACAGCTCTTTTGATCTAAACATTTCTATTTTATGAAACCAGGCAAATATGCTTTATTTACAATATTGTCTGGAGGACATTAAATTCAGGTGTATTTAATGTGCTTATGATATCAATCACCATTTCCATTTCCTATGGACATCAAGTTAAACTTTGTGTGAACTTTAACAATGAATGAACATTGATTAAAATCACACATTCTGAATTATTTCTTCCCAAGGATAGCTAACAATTTTCTGAATAAACGTGACCTTTTCACTTCAATTCATTTTAATATAAAGGTAAATGGAAACCACATTCAAACAAGTATATCAATCCACTTGGGAAAGCCTAGAAACAAACTTATGTCTATGAAAATGAAAAGTAATTTACTCCTTTTATTAAGATGTATTGTAAAATCACAGTTGTGACCTGATAATTTTCTGGGGTTTTAAAAAATAGTTTTCACTTCCTTTTTAATAAAAGACTTTTTTTCAGAATGAGGGGCATTGTTCTTAAGAAGAGATTTAGAAATGTTCTTTTATTAGGATTAATTCTTTACCATAAAACCTATATAACAATAAAAATCACCTAGTTCCAACACATGACTTTCCTGATAGTATTTTTATTCAAAGTGATTTCATATGTATTTTAATTATTCAATGCCCCCAGAAATGCAACAACTTTCTTGGTGACCCGTTTCAACCTCCAAAAGAAGATCCTCTTTCCAACAATACATGGTCCCTCCCTCCTTTCCTACCCTGTTCACCTCAGCACAGGGACACTTGAATATAGATCAAAGATAGAGAGGGCTCCAAATTGCTCCAGGTACAAAGAAAGTGGTGGGGTGGTGAGAAGAAGACAGGTTCCAGAGACTCTATCTTTTTTTGTGGACTATCTTCTAGGGTTTCATTTTAGACAAGATTCTTTTCTTTTCATCCATGTAGCTGGCTGATCTGGGGTTGCTATCCGTTGAGAGAGTAGGCAGAATCTATGATGGGTCCAGAGAATGAGGAATGCACCAGACCTGATAAATGCCAAGGGTGTCCTTGTGACTCATTTGTAAGCAGGCCACATCATCAGGGTTGAATATGACAAGGCCATCAATGCAACAAGTAATGAAATAAATAGGCATTTGTCTTGATATGGCCTCACGGACCAGGCAAAAAGAGCCTAAGCATAGAAGGTAGCAGGGCAGCATTTGATCTTTCGGGAACAAGGCCCAGTGTCTGAAAATATATGTAATGATGTCACTGTAACATCCCCTGGTGCCTGTGTTCTGTATGCAGGGCCATTTCCAAATATGAGTGGCCACCAACTAATAGCACAGATCAGGCAGATACAGGGAAGGGAATACAGAGAACCTGCTGTGATTCTCTGTTAATACCAACAAGTGGCTCACACCATTTCATCCACCTATAAGGCTCTCCCGCATCATCTTAATGTATCAAAACATTTTCTCTGTCATCTTTTTTTTAAATCCTGGACCCTGTCTTATCCACGGTTTGGAGTTGGTTTCTCTCTCTCTGGAGGACAAACTAGGACACAAACCACACCAGTTCTCTCACAACTCTACTCCATTCACCTTCTTTCAGTGATGCATCCACAATCTTCTATAAGTCCAAGAAGAAGAAAAAAATTCAATAAGTCTCTGGGGAATTAGTTCCTGATGGAAGGATAAAATTTCCCCCCTTTCCACATGTGCTTGCCACTGTGGGAAGACACAGCAAGAAGCCCTTCATCAGGTATTAGCCCTTTGATCTTGGACTTCCCAACCTTGAGAACTATGGCCAGTGAATTCCTGACTTAATTGAGAGCAGCCAAAGAAGTCATACCAGACATTTCAAGAAAATTGTAATTACCAACAGCAACACAACAATTGAGGGGAAAGTTGAATTAGAAAAAAACAAAAAACATGTAATTTGGGATGAAACCATATATCAAATCTGAATGTAAATAATAGAAACTGTTTAGCAATGAAGCCTGGAGAGTTTAATGTGTGTCAGAACATGCTATTCTCTGGCAATCCTGATGAAATAAAGTATGGAGAGAATCTAGATGCCTATAATTTGGGAAATCCATCATATGTCACAAATATTTTAGATAAAACTGAAGCTGGACTACAACACTTAGCATAAGTTGTCAAGGGAACGCCCTTAACATGGAGGTATTATTATCAACACATCTGAGTGTTTACATGGGAGAGATTTTTGGTAAATGTAATGAATATGTAAAAGCTGGTAATAAATCAATGTTCATTGCCCAAGAGATAACTCTAGAAGTACCAAAATTTAAATGTAATACTTGTGTGAAAACATTTTTGCAAGAAATCAGGCCTCAACATGTGTCAGAGAACACAACACAGGAGGAAAACCCTAGGTGTGTAACAAGTGTGGAAAGACTTATCACCAAAAGTCACAGCTCAACATGCATCAGAGTATTCACACCCAACAGAAGAGCAGGAATGTAATGAATATGGAAAACCCTTTCTACCAGAAAGGACTTTTAACTGGACATCAGAGAACTCACACAGAGGAAAAACCTTATGACTATAATAAGTGAGTAAAACCTCTTCACCAAAAGTCACACCTCAAGATACCAGAATAAATCAAGACACCCAAATGAGAAAACCCTTTGAATTTAATGAATGTGAGAAGACGTTGTGTCTGACTCAGTCACCATTAGACACAGAACTCACATAGGAAAAACCCTATGAATAAAAGGAGAGGGAAGAAATCATGTGTGTTAAAAACTGAGCATTCTACAAAAATAATTCACTGTTTTCTGGACATACATTTGTCCTGTGTTTCTGAGCCTCCCGTTATTGTGATTGAGACTGTTTACCACTGAGACTTGTGCAGGGGAATATAGATAGAGTGATTAGTGTTACCTCATAAGCACATCAATAAAAATCTGTCTCTGTGGTGCTGCCTGACTTCTCATGCTTCATGGGACTGAAGTTCAGATGACACTTGGGGTCACTCAAGGGCCATTAACTGGTAGCTTTGATTTAACAAAAACAAAATTGGTTGAAAAGTACAGAGAACTTCCTGCCCCATCCCAGGAAATCTCCCCTTGTACTTTACCTGAGAAATAAATTGAGCCATTCTTTTCTTTACTACACAACTAGCCCACTGTAGCTAATTCAACTTAAGAACTTCTGGGAGAGGTTACCAGTTCTTGCCAATAAAAAGATTCACATAGGAGAGGGGAAAAAAAAATAAAACAGTCCTCACTTCACAGTTTGCTTCCTTTATGATGGCTCCTCCATCCATGCTCTGCTGGTTGGAGTGATGGAACACTAATGCAATAAATTTTTACTGCATACACACCAAATATAACAAATTAGATCAAGTTCTGCAAACAAAAATACAACAATACGTGGTCTCTATCTTCTCCCAAGTACCTTGGTCTAGGTTGACCTAAAAATAAATTGACAATCACAGTACGTTACAGTGAGTGGATCTTGAACCCAAACTTTCTTTCATCTGGTGCCTATAAATAATTATTCATCTAAGTTACCAGAAAATTAATCACTTTCTTTCTAGAGATATTCCTCTAGGCTTTTGCTGAATGGTACATAACTTTTCACATTATTTCCATAGATGACCTCAAGTGCTATCCTCACTCTACTATTTTATAATTCCTTGGATATAGTTGGCATTCCCTTTTCTTGGGCTTTGAGAAAAGTACATGCACTCAGGAGGCAAGGAAACTACTTGACAGGATTTTTTTTTGGAAAATTTAGTTATCTTCTTTGAAACTCAGTTTCTCCACATATAAGATGAGACTAATGATTTCTATTGCACAGAATTATTTTAAGAGTTAAAATTATTTCATAATTATCTAACACTCTGCCTGGCATATAAAGTGTCCTATAGAACAATCTTTAACTGATCTCAAGCACTGAGTTATAGCTAGAGAGATCTGAATTCAAATCCTGCCTCCTCTACTTCACATATAGATAGTATGACAATGGGTGTGATTTTTATACTCTCTGTAAACCAAAACATTCTCACTTACAACGTGGAAAGTACAATAATAAAATCCATCTCCTGAGATGTTTATAAAGCTCAAATGGAGTAATGTCTGCAGAGCACTCAGCACAGTGCAGGATCTACAGATAGCACTCAACAGATGTCGACAAGAATCATGGTCATTGTCTTGATTTAGACACATAATGTGTGAATTCCCAAGATTAAGTGGACTCACATCATTTATTTACAGATCTATTTTTATTATTTTTACCACATTATCCTATAAATTCCTAAGTTCCTATATTATCCTATAAGTCCTAACCAAAGAGTGAAGAAGTATCTCTGACACTGAAAATAATAATAATAGAGTGCCCCCTCAAAGCCCTGCACATTCTCTGTTGCACTTTGCTGACAGCTAACCCAACTGATGGCTGTGTGTTCAGTGAACAAGGGTTTACCAAGCCAGCACAGCTAATCTAAAGATGGATAGGAAAGGCACAAATCCTGTGTGTAAATTGCTCACAGTCTCATTAGGGTGTAGGAAGGGAAAACCAAAAGGCCCAGTGTAGTACAGTGTGTACTTATTGTTAGGGGACTCCATGGGTACAAAAGAGATGAATCAACTCTGTTCACAAAGAGAGTGGCAGTAAAGAAAAGCCCCCCTGGAGAGAGTGTGTGTGAAGTCAGCCTTAAAGGCAGAAATAAGGTTTACCAGGTAGAAGGTCCAGCCAGCCAGGGGAAATCACATGGTCAAAAACCTGAGGCATGATGTGGCCCAGAACGACAAAAGGGGAAAGAATTGAGTCAGCTTTGCACCAGTGGTGTGGATGTAAACCTGGGAAATGCTGGAAGGGAAACAAGAACCAGTTTTTCTGGGAATGTTGCCTAAATTTCAGTGATTCTTACCCATTTGGGGATCGTAAATATTCTTTCAATTTGTGGAAACATTTTTTACTGTCTCTTTAGAAAAAGATGAATACATGCATATTTTAATGAAATACCTTTAATACTGGGGAAAGTGGAATATAGTCTCTAGCTAGGATTTTTTTTAACTCTTTAACTCAGACAAACACAGTGTCTCACAGGATGAGACAGTAATGGGGGGGGAGGCTGAGTGGTTCTATGCTACCAACAATTGGTTTTGATTTTTTTTCTTGGAGACTTGCCCAGTTTTCATTTTGACAGTTATATCTCTTTTATATAACATAAAAATGCCTTGTATTCGGTGACTCTGATGGGGAGGCAGACTTCAGAATTAAGCTGGTGTCATAGGAGGCAGAATGATGTGTAAATGAATAAGGCTATTCCTGATAATTTTGAGTCACAGAATCAATATAGTCAATGCCGCCCTATTTCCTTTTGTAGTAGCCATTAAATCTCTTATTAGTTTTTTAAAAAGCTGAATTACCTTTTCTTTAGTTGTTTGCAACAGTATGTAACCAACATGTTGCATAAACACATGTGCACACTCCTATCTGTCCAGCAGAACCCTCCCTTGCACGCTCTCCTCCCTCTGCCTCCCGGCCCCTCTGCTCTGCCCACACTGCCTGGCCTCAGCTCTCAGTTTATTAATTCCATTCTCTTTGGTGGAGCTGGAGACTACTGGGAGACCTTCAAATACTGAATTTACTCAATTGTGTCATTGGTTTTCTTAGTAAAAAAAAAATACCTTCCATTTGCTAATGTTAACTTTCTCTTAAAACACAGCTCTAGGGCTTACAAGGTTATGTTCTGCTTATCAAAGACTGCTAAGGTTTCCCTCTTTTTACTTAGATATGAGCCAAGAGCCCCAGAGAAAGGCGACAATCTCTTCAATGGTTATGGGGAGGAGCAAATTTCATTGTATTTGGATAGTGTTCACAGTGTGTGCAGAGGGTCCCCAAAACACATTTTCTTTTTGTGCTTAGGAATCAATTTATCAAAATTGGTTCTTGTGCCAGATCTCTGTTCCTCTGTGTGTGTGTGTGGGGGGGGGGGGTGTACAAGGGCTATCTGGAAAATATCCAGCCATGTACTATAAAAAATAGAGACATATATGGCTGGATGCTTTGCAGACAGCCCCTATATTTATTTAATATATGTACATATTTATACATTATATATTTTAGATATGTATACATTTAGTATCATATGTATTTATGTATGTGTAGATTTATAAATTATTTATTTTATATATTGTATATTATATACTTTACATATGTATACATATATGTAATTATGTATATATATAGAAATATATACTTAGATATAAGTACGTATTTAATAAGCACAGTTACACCATGAGCCATTTCTACATGATACCTCTGACCTGCATGTAGTTGATTCTTCTGAGTTTGATTGTGTCTGTAAGACATCTCTGTAAAGTGTCTTAGATTATCACCATTTAATGGTTTATAGTTTAATATCTTCCTGATTAAAGCAGCCTATATACTCAGGGACCCAGAGAACTATAGGCTTGAAATAGACTATAAGGTCCAGCTTATTCAATCATTTTTTTAAGAAGGTATTTGTCTATAAAGTATAATGTCTGGGTAGCAAAAGCTAGGATTGTTGGACATATCATGACAGCATTCAAAATTGGGAATTGTATATTCCTGACCAATGGAACTTCATTGCAAGGTAGTATGGCATATGAATTATCTCTCTGGGAGAGACCCCTGACTTATGCAAACAGTATTCAGAATATATTGTGACCATCTTGCCTTTCTTCATTTGAATTCACCAGGCTCACCTTTTTAAATGCATGCTATGCATGCCTTTTGCATAAAATGCCAGGTAGGCAGTTGCTCCTGGTCTCTGGAATTTATTCAGACATGGGTTACTTCTAATTTCCTTGTTCTCAACTCTCCAAATTCTCACTCCCCTTTCCAAAGTCCTTTGACTGACTAAGCCTTGTTCTCTTGGCCTAGATTTAATCAAACCATCTTCGAGCAGAGCTGTTATTTACCTCCTGATTTCATGTGTTCTGAGTATACACAAGAAGCACTGGCCCCTTGACCAGCCTACATTAAGTGGAATTTTTTTATTTGTTTTTTGTTTTTGATTTTGTTTTTTGCTGCATAATAAATTACTTTAAAAGTTAGCATCTAAGTTGACACATTTTTGTCACATAATTTCTGAAATTGGGCATCCTGGGAGGATCTCGTCTGGGTATTCCTGGCTCATGGTGTTTCATGAGATTTTAGGGAAGATGTTGGGGGAAGCAATGGTCATCGGAAGGCTTGACTGGGACTGACAGATCCTCTTCCAGGACGGTGGCCTCTCCTAACTTTTGGTAAGAGGGTTCAGTTTCCTTTTGCATGAGACTCTTTATGATAGGAAAGTTGGCTTCCCTGAAAAAAGCTGAGACAGAGAGAGAAGGAGGGGGGGGAGAGAGAGAGGGGAAGACAGAAAGGGAGGGAAAGGGGGGAGAGAGAGAGAGGCACTTCAGTGGCTCTTTGACTTAACAGAAAGGTTTGGTGGACCTTGGGCTGCATCAGGGCTGGTGAAACTAAATGGTAACTGAGTGTTTTATCATCTATCATTGGGCTTATCATGACTATGTTAATGATGCTTGAAGAGCACAGGAACAAAGCTTAATTCACTCTGCAGGACAAGGATTTAATATTTTAGAAGTACATCTTTACCTTAAAATGATTTGTCTTTTAATTCTAATATGAAATACAGATGTTCCCACATAGAAGAGGACATTTCTCTTATGAGCCTCTGAAATGTAATAGAACATAGAATACATCATACATGAAATCAACTACAGAAATAGTGAAAATAGGTCCCAGAGAAATTGTAAACATCTAATTGATATCCACAATGTAGAAACCAAGCCAAAGTCTATAAGACAAAGCTATAAGAAGTATCTTTCAGAGAGGTCTGTCCCTGCTTCCACTGAGAGGGCCAGACTGTAACTGACAGGTAACAAAAAGCAGGAGGCCGATTCCAGTCGGACCCCCACGGAGCAATTGCCAATCTGCTTTTGCCAGGCTCCATGTCGTGTCCATCCTGGTTTTCTATAATCTCTTCATTTTTATAACTTACTATAAACTTACTAAATAGAATTGGATAACTTTCTCTTCTCTGACGCATTAGATTCCCTTGCTGACCAATGTCTTTACACTCAGTCCGCAGTTACTGATGTAACCAGAGTGTTACTAACAGGTCTGTGGTTTAAACCCAGGCAGTCTGTTTCAGAGGATATCTCTGGCAACTTTTCTGCTTAGAAGTTATAACCCAGAGATTTTATCTATGCTAAAGGAGTTCAGTCATATTCTCTAGAAAAAGGCATCAGCCAAAGGCTTGTCACATCTCGAGAGGTGGCAGGGGAGCAAGGGCACGCGACCTTCAGAGGATTACACTGGGAACCTTCTGCATGGTCAATAGCTCCCAAGATGAAGAGGGAGCAGGAATATGGCAGGCATCTTGATCCGCACTTGATCTTAATCATCTCTCTTGAACATTGAAACCCTGTAAAATGGTAAGATAATTGGGCATTCTTTTCATTGAAGAAATTAATGCTCAGAAATAAATAATGCACTAAAAATGTCATAATCTAAACCTAAGTTTGCCAACGTTCAAAGCCCATTCTTCCTCTATATACTCTGCTTTTCAAGCTATGTGGCTTCTGTACATCCTCTAATGACTTTCTGCATTTACCTCTTCAACTTGACTTTATGACCCACACACACACACACACACACACACACACAGATACACACACACTCACCCAGAGGCATGCATAGAACTTAGGTTTACCTCAGTATTATTTTTCATAGTACCTGTTATTTGAGTCTTTGCCAACCAGCCACCCAACAAACTGACTGAATTTTTCATATTGCATCTAGTTTGCTAAATGATAAGGGACATGTAGTAATAAAATTATGTCCCAGAGGACGTTTTCACATTTTACTTGCTGTTTCTCTTTTAAAATTTCCATCGTTAAAAGCACCAAACAGCCATAGGCTCTGGATATAATAGCTTCAGCTGCAAATAAAAGAATCGTCTTTATGGATGGAAGGTGTGAAAAGGGCTATTACATCAGTCTCCCAGCTACTCTCCCACAGAACATTCTGTATGTGTTCAAACAAATCAAGGCAGTAGTGAATAAACTAGTCCTTTAAACTCATGTAAGATTTTCCATACCTAGGTATCAAATTGTTTTAGAGACAAGGATTAATTTATTCTTTTTTAATACTAATTTTTCATTTGAACAAATCCAAGCACAGAAGAGACAATGAACTTGGCGGGGGATCAGGAGCAACACATTGATGGAAAAGGATGCTGATTTAAATGCTTCCTGCTTGCATTCCTCGTAATGAAAGCACAGCCATACTGTTACACTTATGTTTCATGGTTCACTGAACAGCCACAATAACAAATTTTAAATACCTATCAAATGTCATAAAATGTCATTTAATATTGTTCTCAGTTTGTAAAGGGAAAATGAAAACTGATAAAGTTCATGTATATTTTGTGCTGGTTCAATACCCTAAATACCATACAGTAAGACTTTCAACAAATACATAGTCAATGGCAGTAATATGGTAATATTAAATAAGGATGTGCTACATTTTTTCAAAAGAAAGCAGTTGTATTAAAAAGGGGGTCTTTTAATGATGCTCTAAACAATTTCTGTGGCTACATCACAGCACAAGTTCAGTTGATAATAAAAATTGCCTTTGAACAGAGCACTCTAAATTTTTACAAGACTCCAATTCTCCTGTGCAATTATGGAATGTGAAATGTAATTCTCCCTGGAACCATAAAAGAATTAGACCAGAGAAATGCTGTTAAGAATAAAGCAAGATAAAAAGGAATGGCTTCAAAGACCCTTTTTATTTTTCTATTTCTTGGTGTCATGTTATATTCCAAGTTACCATGTTATTATGGAAAACGACAATGAGAAAATCTGCTCTAGACAATTGAACATTTCCAGAATGTTGACTCAGGGATATTTTTCCCTTAATAATTACATATTAATTCACTCTGGTTCTGTGTCTTTGAAATACACAAAGAATTTTCAGAGGAATGGACGATCACCCAAGGAACAAGTGCTTACCATGTATCATGTTTATTTTAGACCCATCATTGTGTTAGAAACAAGGTTGCCCCAGTCGGAGGAAACATGGCCCCTGCTCTTAGGCCACATAGATTTGTGTATCATTTGAATTGAGATGTGTTCATTCAAGCTTAACTTCTATCTCTTTTGCACACCCAGTCACCAGTTCTGTGGCTTCTGCTTCCTTAATAACCTTTCAAATCTGCCCATTCTATTACATCTCCAGTATCCCAGGAAGTTCTTAACTGCTCTTTTTATATCTAACTCTGTCCCTTTTAATTCATTCTTAGCAATATTTTGGAAACAAAACTGTGCATTTTAAACTCTTGCGGATGTATATTTAACTCATGCTAAAGTCCAAGCATTATCATCATAATACATAAGGTCCCCTAGGAGCTGATTCTTCTTAACTTCTAGCTTGGTTTTTTTTGCTCCTTTCCCAAATACTTCATCCAAATTAAACATCATGTAGTTTTCTGGGCCAGAAAGACCACTCACCCCTCCTCCACAGTAATTTGTTTTGTGTTTTCTCTGCCTGGAACGGTGGTCTTCACCCTTCCTAATGCTGCGACCCTTTAATACACTCCCTCATCCTGTGGTGACCTCCCTTCACTTCATGAAGTAGCAGTAATTTTATGGTTGGGGGTCACCACAACATCAGGAACTGTACTAAAGGGTCGTGGCATTAGGAAGGCTGAGAACCACTGGCCTAGAGCTTATTATCACCTCACCATTTGTCTGATTCATTCTAGCGGGCTGTTGAGACTTAGTTCAGAAACCACAGTTTTCATGACGTCTTTTCTCACCTTGCCTTTTCTATCAGTTAGTTTCTTCTTCTGTGTAAACTCTTTGCTTGGACACCTGCATCTGATGCTGGCCTGACATTGTTCTGTCATTTTCCATGAGCGTATGTTAGGTTTTCAAAGTCAAAAATCCTATTTTACTCATCTTTCGGATCTTTGCACTACACAGAATTTGGCACATAGTTATCTGTTCAACAAAGAAATGTTTGTTGAATAAATAAATGAATAGACTCAAAACAGAAAATATATTAATTTTGTCTTAATTTTCAAAGTTCCCATTTTTTCCTTCATTGCCAGTTATTCCTATGGAGAGATCTGATTTCACAGTGTTGATTTCTGACATTTTTAAGCAAAATGTTCTGTTTCAATTATTAATCATATATTTATATAAGAATTCTAAGCTTCATAAACTCTCAAATCAGCTGTACAACTCCATAAATTCTAAGATATACTTTTTTTCTACTGAGATGTTAACATACAGAAAGGAAATGTATGTCTACTGATCAATTAAATAAACTTCCTTGCAGGCTTTCCAGCCTTACCTTGCCGCTTGGCTTTGTGCAGTGTTTTATATTCTTCAATTTTCCTAATCCTCACAATAGTCCTATGAGGACGGCATGTATATTATTCTTACTTTAAACTTTTTATTTTTTTGAACTGATATAGATAATTTTTATGAGTTTTTATTTAAAACATTTCTAGTTCTTTAAATATTTTGTTTTCCATATTTAAGAAAAATGTTTTTCCTTTAAGTTATCTATAGCTTATAGTAATTTAGTAAAGTGTACTTTTGTTAATAAAAATTGAAACATTTAGCTTTTCTTTCTACATTATCCCTCCGGAACTTAGAAACTATTAATGAGTATTTTTGTCTTTATGGCTGTCTAGTTATTTGCATAAGTTCATGAGAACATGTTCTCTTTATAACAACTGGAAGCACTAAATACATTACTAAAGCTGTAACTGTAATGTCATGTTTTCTGATATGACCAATTTTAAGGAACTACAGTTCTTTTATGGAAATAATAAAGTCCCCCTTGGAAAAGGTGTCTGGGCTAAAAAGGGTTTCTACCTATACAGGTGAGAAAAAATTGTTACTTCCTAGCAGGCCTAGGAACCTTAGGATACTTGGGGGACTCTGAAAAGAAAGGAATTTATTCAAATCTGTAGGTATTGCAGGCAAAGTCTGATAGTGAGTTCTTGACATGTCTTCCTGGACTTAAGAGGGTTTTAAAAGTATAACCTAAGTTTCTTTGTCAAAAATTCCTACAAAACAATTTTAATTATTATGAGTGCATGATAGTTGTATATCTTTACAAAAATTTTTAAATTACATTCAAAGAGAGGTAAAGTTTATGAAGTTAACCATATTGAACGTGACAATGCTAGGCTAGAATTCAAGTCTATCTTACTTGTTGTCTGTCTGAAACCTTCTCGTTATTCATTTATTGGGCTCAAAACCGAGAGGGAAACTACGGAAAATAATATTCTTTGTCCTCACTTTAGAATATACGTTTCTTGGCTTCAACATACACAAATAAACACAAATATACAAAGCATTTCTATATACTGTGACATATGCCTTCATTTAAATGTATCTATTTAGCAACAAAATTAATTTTGCATGTAAACTATAAAGTACCTTCTATGAAATGGAGTCATCTCAAGGATTGAAGCAAAGGAGGGCTGAGTAGGACTGAGGAATGAACATTAACCTGGAGTGCTGATGACATCTGGGGGGAGGCGTGTTAGGGATGTCATGTGTTTACCATGCAAATGTCAATTTATTCCAAATATAAAAATATTATATTATTTATAAATATTTTTAAAAACTTATATTCAAAATATAGATATTCTAAAGAAATATATTTATAGCCTATCCAAATAGTGAGGTATAAATAATTTTTTAAAATTCTAGATTTCAAACATGTTACGAGAGAATTGGATCAATGCAATATTGAAATCAGTACCACACACTATGGATTGTGAATTCTAAAGCCTCCAACGTTGGGGAAAATATATCTGAGTCATTTTATTACTTTTACTTGCTTACTATTCCACATCTCTATAATCATTGGTGTACATATAAGCACAGATAAGCAGACACAGACACCTGCATACACTCTCTCCACATCCAATTACTTCATCTATATAAAAATATCCATGGAGAATGAGTCCTCCTATAATTCTACTTTTTTACTTTTTTGATGGTGGTCACATTAATCCAGTGTCCTTTATTAAACTCATCCCACACACAACTTCCTTGAGGAAAACTTATCTCCACCATGGCTACCATGGTTTACCCCACACACTCTTGTCAGCCTCCTGGACTGTGGATTTCTCTCATGCAGAGCCTAGAGCTTGCTTACTTCCACATTCCCAGAATGCAAGACAGGTGCCATCTACTACATACATCTAACTCTTTTCCTTGGTTTTCCACATTAATCCAGCCATTTAGCTTAGTGATTCTCTAGTACAAAGGGAAAGTCCTCCTCCCTAGGACTAAATATCAGAATCCTCTGGGAGGCTTTTGTAGCCAAGCACAGGCTTGCTGGTCTTCTTGTATTTCTTGCAACGATGCATAGCCTCCTCCACCTCTCATAGATTAATCAAAGCTGCTGGATTCACTGTACAGGGCAGCAAAAGGGAATGTGTACTAGTTCTCAAGTACATTTAGGTAGGAAAAAAAGAGAAGAATCATTGCTCTAATTCTACAGAATCACACATAGATCTTTTAATGCCCTGCACCTCGGTGACTTTCCATATCCTGTCTTCACCCTCTTCCCACTTGACTAATTCCTATGAGTTTTTATGTCCTTGACCAAATATTACCTCTCTCAAGAAGCCTTCTCAGACCTCTTTTTGCTTATGTGGATAGATTACTCAGGATTCTTCTAGTGCGATGTGTATAATTGTCAAAATACATTATCTGTGTTTGCTATATTCATCCAATCCACTAAATTGTAAGCCCCTTGGGTTTAAGAACTCTGCGTGTGTGTGTGTGTGTGTGTGTGTGTGTGTGTTTTATTAAATCATTGATGTGTACATTAATGCAGTCATGAGGTACAATGTGCTGGTTTTATATACAATAAAACTGGTTATATACATCAAACTTGTTAACATAGCCTTCATGGCATTATGTTAAGACATTTATATTCTGCATTTAGTAAGTATTCTGCATTTTGTAAGATGCACCATAGATGTAGTCCCACCAATTACCCTCCCTCAACCCAACCTTCCCCCTCCCTTCCCCTCATTTCCCCCTTTCCCCATATTCTTGGACTGTGTTTTTAATATTTCTATCATAAGGCCTTATAATGATAATAGGCAAACAGTATGAATCTGAAAAATGTTTATTGATAGATGAATAATGTGGTACATAAATTAATATTCAATCCTGAACCAGTTGCTAAAGAAAATAAAATAGAATTGCATAACATGTCCTTCCCTTGGAATTTCTTTGAAGTGGTGTGACTCACACCTAGGAACAGAGAGTGGTGCAAGATGCCGGATGGCAAAGTGCTAAATTTATCATCCTTGGGTGTTCACTTAGAGAAAAATTCCATTTTAGACAGACTCAGAAGAAAAGTTTTCTGCACATAAAAATAAATGCTCTACCTGGAATAAGAATTGTGACAGACTGGGAACAATAGACAAGAGAAGAAAAGACCTTCTAGCAAGATGGGAGGTCAGACATTCCCAGGAGTGGTGGGAGGAACGGCATGTGTGTTTCAGAAGCCGTGCAAAGGAGTAGCGAAGTTTGGGCTGTGGCAGCCAGAGAAGTGGGGGAGGCTTTACCCCACGTTCCTCCTCATCACCTCTTGGCATGTGCCTGCTCAGTTCCTTCACCTGAAATGCTCAGTTCTCCAGGGTTTATGCTAAAGCCACGGCAGTTAATATTTTGTTCACATTCAAATCTATGATTCTGAGGCAGTGGCCAGCTTGAAACCTTTGAAATAAGTCTTCGAGGAATGGGTAAAACATGAATACTATTACTAATGATAAAATTTATAAAGTCAAGGTTTAGATTTAAAGATTATAATTGAATAAGAATTATAGCTTTGGTTTTTAAACAAAGGAAATCTACCCATATAAAAAAACTCCCAAACTGGATGACCAATTGGCCCTTAAGTAATTGAATTACCAAAAAGAATGTAATATGTTTTAAAGACATACCCATTACTATTTAACTTCTAAGTCAACTGCTAGCTCCCTCCTCTCCACCTTGGAGAAGGACAGGTAAAAACTGTGCAGTCCCCAGGTGGTCTTTCCTAAAGCTCCTCACAGGTGTGCCTGGAAGGACTAATGTTCAGAAGTACCGTAAAGGGCACGTGGGGAAAGCCAGTAAAGATGACTAGGGCGGCATGCAGCTTAGACGGGCCAGCCAGTGGCTGCTCCTTACCATGCCTGTCCACTGATGCATAACATTTTTCTCAACCAGCGCAGGCGCGTGGGGATTCCCCTGCTCTGCTTTTCTACCTAATGGGAATTTTCATTAATGCCTTCTTGTTTTCTCAATATTATTGTATAATATGTGTCTGAGAAAAGGCTAAATATATATAGACTTTGCTCCTATATTGCAAGAGAATAAGAACAAAATCCACATACAATTAAAAGAAATTCACATCCCAGAGAGACTCTAAACTACTCTGCAGTAGTTGGATGTGAATGTACACCACTTAGAAAGGGGTGAATGCATAGCTGATAAAATACTAGAGGGACTCATAATTTTTTGTTTGAGAAGAAGAGTTTGTATGTTGGATGAACTTGATCTTCACTACAGTAGCTGTGTTTCCTTCCTGCTCATGCCCACACAGGTGGACATGTGACCAAACATGAGACAATTAATGTCCCACGATCCCATAAGCCACAGGAGGGTCTAACGTTGGGCGATCCCATCAGCCACAGAGGAGTCTAATGTTGGGCAATCCCATCAGCCACAGGGGGGTCTAATGTTGGGCAATCCCATCAGCCACAGGGGGGTCTAACTTTGGGCGATCCTATCAGCCACAGGGGAGTCTAATGTTGGGCATACAATCCAAGCGAGCCAATCACAGATGTGACTCCCAGTTTTTTCTAACTGGGTATATGGTATAACTTGGAGTTATGAAGACTAAGAATTAAAAGCAACTTGGAAGCAGATATAAGAAATAAAGATAAAGAAAGAGTGAATCCCAAGGGGTAGGATTATAATGTTTTCATTTTTTATATCTATAGATACATTCTGGCTTGGGCATTCTTTGCTTTAATTTTATAAAGTATTAGAGTTTTGTTGATAAATTAAGCATTTTCATTTAATTTAGTTGCTGCTGCTTAAGAATTACAATCAATAGAAAAATTTACATATGAACTTTATCTCAATCTTCTAACCTTTGAAAGTAGTTGCTATTGTTACTCTTATCTGTAAGATCAATTTCATAAACAGATGAAATTGATCCCCTGGTAATTTTCTGAAGTCAGGTAGCTCAGAAGTTTTAAAACTGGGATTAGACGTTTAGGCTGAGGCTATAGTCTGAGTACAAGCTCCTTTCCTTGCACTCCCTTGTCTTCCAAAAATGACTCAGAAGCAATCAGGCAGAGAAAGGAAGCAGGGCACATGTGTTCTAGGTCAAAAGAGCCCCATATTTGTGACCTATACTGAGACCCATGAATAACACTCAACACAGTGGCAAGGGTGGTTGAAAGAATTTATGATGGGTTTATGATCCTCAACAATGTTAAAGAACATAATGAAAGAGAGAAAGAGAATAATTGAACGCCTTAGAAATGTTAGCAGCCGTGGGCATAATGCATTAGAAGACTGTAGCAGTATAAGCAAGAAGTCAAGTAGGAAACTTCTGTGATCACATGTACAGGAATAACGGTCTGTAGAAGGTAGACATTGATGAAGAGGACAGAGATAAAGTTAGTAAACCAATTAGAATGAGCACAGTCACTGGATACAAATTGATGAGGAGAAGGAATGAATTAGCAAAGTTCCCGTGTTTTACTTTAAGCATGTGTGTAGCTAAAAGTAACATTCGCTGAATGTGAGAATAACGGCAGAAAGACTAATTTGGGGTGAGAGAAAAATGAGTTTAATTTTGCATGTTTGATTAGGATCGTGATGGTAGACTAGTCGCAGCCTGCCAGTTCCAGTCTTCAGGAGAGGACCTAAGGCTGCAAGGAGGTGTTCCCTTGTAGATAGGCCATCATGCAGAGAGCTTTGTGAACCATCAGAGAAGGGACTGGAGACACTGAAGGTGAAGGAGAGGGAGGAAGGGGGAGCCAGTGCCTGGGAGAAGCAGCCACACATGGGGAAGGGTCAGAGAGAACCCCCAGGGCTCCATGCTTTCCCTATGGATTCTACAACTTAGGTCGTGAGGGGACTTTCTCATCATTACTAGTAAAAAAATCATAACATTTCAGAGCCTCAGAACTGACCAAGGAACAGTTTGGAAACTATGAAGTAACAACGCCTCAGAGACCAGGCCCAGCAGGGCTCACTGGCTTCCATTCCCGGGTTGCTGTGATGGCCCATTCTGAGCTTACAGGTCGGGATCACCAGGTCTATACAGGGGTCAGCTTCAGCAGAGTGGCCACCACATCATCCCTGCTGGTCCAGGGAAGGAGCAGGGAAGACAGATTCTCTCATCTGCCTCATGCCTGGGAGTCATGTGTCACACCCACCTCACCACCAGTGTGTTTGAGCAGAGCAGACACTCACTGCCCTCAGCTTCTCCAGCATCACTGGAGAAGTATGGCAGCAGCAGCCACAGCCAGACCTGCCTGGGTAGAGAAGCCTGGCTGCCGCCCACTCTGCCTGTTATCCCCCACTCTGTCCAGTGCCCTGTCTCTGGTGCTATGTGGCACCCTTCCTGTGGGGTCCACTCATGCTCCCATGTGCCACCACAGACAAGCTAACAATGAGCTATCACCTGTCATATGCCACCACTTCCCACACAAAATTGGGTAGAGTTAATGCCCATGGTCCTGACACCTGCAGCCACTGTCTAGATAGCTTCACGGAGCCTCCATAGCCACTACCATGGAGGAGACCCAAGCAGAGCAATCTCCCAAGTCCCCAGCCTCTGTTCAGATGGACTCACTTAGCAACCACCTACACTTTCCACAGCTGCCTGGGGGACCAACATTCCAACCCAAACAAATATTCTCCAGCTTCACCCTGGACTGAGCAAACATGAGAGAGAGAACAGCACAGAAGAATTGCTGCATAGGCTCTCAGCACAATAGCCTCGCTCCTGCCAGGTCAGTCTTCTGGAGTAGGACACAGATGAACCATCCAGGGAACTCACCTCCCAATTAACTAGTCAGGAGACTTCCCAACAAAGGAGAAGAGGTGCTTCTCTCCTGAGATAAGAGAAGATGTTTCGGATGAAAAGAAACCAGCATAAGAACTCAGGGACCACAAAAAAGAAACCAAGCTAGTTCAGAACCCCCAAGGGCTCATACAATAGTTCTCCAGCAGTAGACCCCAACATAAAAAATAATTGTCTAACTGTCAAATATGAAATTCAGAATATGTGTGACAAGATGAACGGGCTTGATGAGAAAGTTGAAATCCAACACAACGAAGCCAAAAAAAAATTAATAAACAATATTTAAGAAAATGAATGAAAATTCTTTAAAGAGATAGATAACATAAGAAAGGGTTTAATAGAACTTAAATGGTTTGGGAAAACTGGATAGCCACATGCAAAAGCATGAAACAGGATTCCTGTCTTCATCACATACAAAAATTAATTCAAGATGGATAAATGACTTAAATGTAAGGCATAAAATTCTAGAAGAATACATAGGAAAAACTCTTCTAGACATCATCCTAGGCAAAGAATTTATGACTAAGATCCCATAGGCAAATACAGCAACAACAAAAATAAATAAAAGGCAATTAATTAAATTAAAAAGGTTCTTCACAGCAAAGGCAATAAACAACAAAGTAGACAACTGAGAAAAATGGGAGAAAATATTCACATGCTGTACATCTAACAAAGGACTAATATCCAGAATCTGTAAAGAACTCAAATAAATCAATGAAAAAACCAAGCAAACCAATCAAAAAGTGGGCAAAAGACATGAGCAGAGTTTTTTTTTTCAAAAGAAGATAGACAAATGGCCAGAAAAATATGAAAAAATGTTTAACATCATTAATCATCAGAGAAATGAAGATTAAAATGACTGCAAGGTATCACCTTATCCCTGTTAGAATGGCCATTATTAAAAAGTTAAAAAAAAAACAACCAACAATAAATGCTGGCACGGATGCAGTGAAAAGTAATGCTCATACTCTGTTGGTAGGATTGCAAATTAGTACATCTTTGGAAAAAAATACCGAAATTTCTCAAAGAACCAAAAGTAGTTTTACCATTTGATCCACAAATCCCATGACTGGGTATTTGTTTACCCAAAGGAGAAGAAGTCATTTTATCAGAAAGACACCTGCATCTGAATGTTTACTGCAACATAATTCACAGTTGCAAAGATAGCAACCTAAGGGTACATCAGTTAATGATTGGATAAAGAAAAGGTGGTGTACATTTACCACAGATGGCCTATATTTACTACTCAATCATTAAAAGGAGTGAAATAACATTTTTGTAGCAACTTTGATGAAACTAGAGACCATTATCCTAAGTGAAGTATCTCAGGAATGGAAAAACAAATTCCTCATTCTGAGTAATAAGTGAGAGTGGAGCAATGGGCCTATGTGGGCACAAAGAGACATATGCAAAGGACATTGGAAACTAAGTACAGGGGGGGCAGGGGACAAAAACTTACTTACATGGTACAATGAACACTGTTCTGGTGACAGGCACACTAACAGGCCTGACTACAGCATTTTACAATTCACCCATGTAACAAAAACACTCTTACCCTCTTCATATTTTGAAATTTAAAATATAAGTAAATTTTTTTTTTTTAATTTGTGCATTTGGCTACAGGATATCAAATGGGAAATCCTAGCAAATGGATAGCTAGTTCTGGTATTCTGGGGAATTATCTCACAGTTGCAATAGTGAAATGGAAGCCATTTGTTAGCCTCAAAAGAGCAGCTAACATTTACTTTTGAGTAAGGTTAGGCCTTAGTTCTACCCATGCTTGCCAATAGCCAACGTTATTTATTCAAACATTGGCATAAACTGCATAGGAGTGTAAGGTAGCAGGGATTAGGAAGGATTGTTAAGAGTCAGCAGCAAGATGAGTAAAACTCTCCCAGGAGGGAAGCAACTTCACACACCCACCTCTTGGGCTTTTTCCCATGAATTGTAAGAGTAGGGGAATCACCAGGCAAGTGGCAAGGAATGAGGCAGGAACTGGGGCAAGAAAGGAACCCAGCACACTGTAATATTTCAGAGCTAGGCAGAGCATGAGGGGCCTAAAAAAGATTCTGGGAAGGGACAAAATGACACCCCCAGAGATTTACAAGGAGCAAAATGAGGGTATCTGAACACAGGGGATAAGGATCTGTATCAGACCCCACAGATATCACAGGCAAACACAAATAATGTATGTTCTTTTGGTTCAGTCTGTAGGAAAGTCTTATCGACCTTTATTTTTTAGGAAGATTCAGGAAATAATAAATATTGATCCAAATCAGCCGTGGCCACTGTGGGGGGTTCTGTGGGCCCCCCTAGTGGAGTCTGCTCAACTTTACAAACACAGCACCAAGGACCCCACCAACATAACAGAACACAAATCTACACAAAAGAACAAACGTGCCTGTGCAGGTTTCTCCTAATGGCAGAGAGGGTAAGTCTTTGCAGGTTCACCTGCTAAAAATGGTGGTTATTTTCTATCTACCAACCTCTTTTCTTTGTGAAATGTGTGACTGTGTGCCTAAAGCAAACTGGACTCCTCTGGCAAAACGTGGTGAATGGGGGAACCGAGTACAGGGCTCAGAGTTTTGGCACCTGGATAAGACCAAAGGCTGCGGGGATGTTTGATGCTTCCCAGTGCAGTCAGCTTTCTTACCCCGCCAGAGACCTGGAACAAAGCCCCGAGCGAGCAGCGGCCCCCAGCACAGGGGCGCAATGAAACCTGCCAGAAGGAGAGAACAAGCACTTTCCTGTGCTGACCTCATCCTGCTCCCCGCTTTGGTCTTCCCTTTTGTCTCTACCTTTTTGAATGGCTCTCTGTACCGCAGGATCCGCTCCTTTTAATCTTTTGAACACCATGTGAACCTGTCCCATGGAGTGCTGCAGTGAAGTAGTGGCACAATGAAACCAACTCCTTTAACTTCCTTTTGTCATAAAGTGGTCACAAAGCAAAAGAGGAAGGTCCTGAAATGAAACATCTATGTAACTGTCAGGAAGGTCTGCTGGGATTCCAGCCCCAGGGGGCTGGCTCGGGCTTACCTGAAGCTGACACCTGCTGAAGCCGCCTGTGCTGGAAACAGTCTGAGGAAAAGGTTCCCTGCTGGGGACATTTGGGTGGCTTACTAGGTGGTAGGACATGGATTCTCCCTGCTCAGAGTGGTCAGAAGGAAACCGGGCAGTTAGACCTCTGGAGTCTGTTGTCACTGGTCACAAGTAGATTTGGCCCTTTGCCCTGTGGGACAGTATAAATTAGTAATCTGTATTCTGTCATGACAAGGAATGGACACATCTCACCTAGGCAGTCGGTTTGAACATTTTATGAGAGGGCTTTGGACAGAGAAAAAGTCTGCAAGATCCTGGGGAGTGAGTAAAGCTTGGAAGATGGATGTCACCCCTTGAGGAGCCAGTGTTCCTGACTTTCTGCAGCCAAGTGGAGGGAAAGGGACTAAGACAGGAGAGTGTCATTATTATCAAGCAGTCAGTCACATAGATACTGGGAAAAGCTCACTGTCTCTACTTCATGCTTTGTCGCGACACAGGGAGACACGCACGCAAAAAAAGAACAACCACAACACACAAAGCATGCTGGGCAGTGGAGAGTGTGTCGGTGGTGCAGGGTGGTCTTGGGTCCAGATTCTGTTTCCATCACTTGTTTATCAAAAAGCTCCATGAAAACAGGTGCCCCTTCTGCTTTGGCTCACCTCCACGTTCCTCCTGTTTGGTCTAATACCTGGCACCAATGAAAACTCAGTGAGGATTTGCTCAATAAATAAAAGAAGAGAGGTAAGCGGGAGACAGTGACACAGGAGGAATATATCTCACAGTGAGTCAGTTGCTTAACATTTTATAATCTCAGTGTCCTCATCTATGAAATGGAAGTAAATAGTGTACATTAATAAAGAGTGGGCGAGAGGATTCAAGGAAACAGAATATATATAATGGCTATTACCAGTGTCTGCTTCACCAGAGACACTCCATAAATATTTGCTTACTGTAGTGAGCAGTAAAACTTTGCAAATGCCAAATGAAAACCTTGATTAAACGCCAGGAACATTAATCACACGTGATCTGAAAATGAGGACAGTTTCACCACAACGTTGAACAGCGGTAGGACATACTATGTCCCTGCCCTCAGTATGAATTTCCACAAGTGATTGGAAACCTATTTCATATATATATTATCTCTCCTTGGAAGACAGTAGAAGGAAGGCCAGAACACATGGATCTTTTGAACCAACTTAAATATATATCTAAGCTTTTACTTTACAAAGTAGGGAAAAAATTCTAACTTCAAGTACATATGCAATATTATTTGAAAGCCTAATAACAACAATATAATAATAATGAAAATTATCCACCAAATACAATTCAAAATCACTCACTGGGTAAACATTTCTACCTATGGGTTTATACGAAGAATTAAAAAATAATATTTTGCAGATGAACACTTGTCAGTGACTACTGTATGGTGGAAATTTAAATTTATTATATTTAAAAGAAACAAAGGAGAAGAGGAAGGCAACTAGAGTATCATGGATCCTGGCATCTCGGGGTTGAAAGAGTCTCTGAAACCGTATTTCCAAACACCAGGTGGCACACATATCTAGGTAAGACGTACATATATCCTGAAGTCTTTACAAAGAATTTGGATTTGGCTACACAGAGCAGTTCAGAAGGGGTCTTATCCTTTAGAGAGAGGCTGGAGAAAGAGTGCGAGCGACTCAGAGAAACCAAGAGAGCACCCCTCTGAGTCACGTTGACTGCTCCCAGTTACATCCCCTGGAAGGGGGGCTACTGAGCCTAGGACTTGTCCTTTAATTTCAGCACTGCCACTGAAAGCATGAGACTGGATAAGTGACAGGGCTTTAATTCATTTTTTCCAAGTGTTTTCTACTGTCTGAGACTGTGGTTAGCCACTTGCTAACTTTTCTAGAATGTCCATAATTGGAAATAATGTAATCTGTCCTAAGCTCTGGAGTACTATTTATCTCTTCTTATCATTGCAACAAAATGCTATAGCTCTGTCTCACAACATAGATTATGATAGGAACATAAAACATAGCAAATTATTTGTTTCTTATCATAACAATGTTGGATGACAAAGAAATAAAAATAGGCTAGCCTCTTCCCAAGGCAACTTTAAAACTCTAACATGGAGTCATGCTCAGTCTACTCTGATCTACCACAAGCTTTGTAAAATGTATTCTTCTGATGCGTTTTTTGGTTTATGCACAGATGTCCCCTGCTGTTGCATAATACAGGCAGCCCACACAGAACTTCCCTTTGTCACAGAAGGCATTTCTTTTAAGGGGTGTTTGAGCAATCGAGAATACAGTTATAACAATAAGCATTTATTTCTGAGCTAGGTCTTAACTAGGAAACTAATGCATAGAAACTTATTTTGGTCTTCGTGTAAACATGTAACTCTATCTGGCCCTGACAAAATAGATTATAAATGCTGTTTTAAGAGCAGAAAATATCAAGAATCAAAGGAGGAGACTTTACCATGTTCATAGACAAAGCCTATGGAATTGAAAAGCAGTTGCAGAGTTTCAGAGCTCCTCCCACTTCTCAGACCCTAGTTGTGGAAGGACTGAAATGAATCAGGAGAATCATGGGTAGAGCAGGACTCATCCCTTCATTAGACTGTAATGGAATATGCCCTATGCAGCATGATAGTGTTTAAAGAAATAATCATATCAGACCAATTCAAAGAAAGCAACACAGTTGGTTAATACAAGTGAGCATTAGAAAGACTTCCTAGAAAAAACAAGGCTTAAGTTCAGACTTGTAAAATGAGTAACATTAGAATAATTGAGGCAGAATTGGAAAGAGCATTTTCGGAGATAAACAACTTAACTAATCTAGTTATTATGCTTCTGTACAGCAAAAGAAATAATTAACAGAGCAAACAGGTAATCTATAGAATGGAAGACAGTATTTACAAATTATACATCCTACAGGGGACTAATATCCAGATTTTATAAGGAACTCAGAAATTCAACCAAAAAACCCTCAACTAATCCAATTATAAAGTGGGCAGATTACAGGAATAGTCATTTTTCAAAGAACACACACAAATGACCAATACAGATATGAAAAGAGCCTCAACATCAGTAATCATCGGGAAATCCAAGTTAAAAGCACAGTGAAATCTCATCTTACGCCAGTCAGAGTGGCTGTTATTAAAAAGGCAACTAATAAAAAAATTTTTTAAAAAGTGAAGAAATAACAGATGTTGGTGAGATCACAAAGAAAAGAGAAATTTTATACAAAATTGGTGGGAATTTAAAATAATATGATCTTCATACAAAACATTATGGAGATTTCTCAAAGAACTAAAAATGGATTTACCATTTGACTCAGCAATCCCACTACTATGTATTTAGCCAGAGGACAAGAAATAAATTAAGGCTCGGTACCCGTAGCACAGTGGTTATGATGCCAGCCACATGCACTGAGGTTGGCAGGTTCAAACCAGGCCTGGGCCCGCAAAACAACAATGACAACTGCAACAAAATATAGCCAGGTTGTGACGGGTGCCTGTAGTCCCAGCTACTTGGGAGGTTGAGGCAAGAGAATGGCTTAAACCCAAGAGGTGGAGGTTGCTGTGAGCTGTGACACTATGGCACACTGCCAAGGGCAGCATAGTATAAAAAAAAAAAGAAAAGAGAGAAAGAAAAAAATCAAATTAAATCAAAAAAATACCTGCACCCATATTTTCATCATAGCACTATTCATAATAGCAAAGATAGGCAGTCAACCTAAGTGTTCATCAGTGTATGATTGGATAAAACAATGGAGTGTTTTACCATTGTTTTGTGAGTATATATATACACACACACACACACATACATACACAGACAGGATGGAATATTATTCAGCCACAAAAAAGAAAGAAATCATGTCTTTTGTAACAACAGGGATGGAACTGAAAGCCATTATCTTAAGTGAAAAAACCCAGAAATATTCAGCCATCACATGTTCAGGTGTACACATGAACATAAAGTGTGGAAGGGTGTGAAAGAGGGAGGTGGGTGGAGGATGAGAAATTTCTTAGTGAGTACGACGTACATTACTCAGGTGATAGTTACACTAAAGACTCAGGGTCTACCATTAAGTATTAAAAATAAATAAATAAAATAAAAAGCCAAGAAATATATCCATGAAACAGAATGGCAAGTGTACCCTTCAAATTTATATAAAAAATTAAAGAAAATAAAATGAGATATAATTGACAAAAGAGAAAAAAAACCAAATCCTAGTTATTATGACATAAGTATAGAACAATACGTTGTGTAATTTATAATATGAAGAATTTAGTAGAAAAAGAATCTTAAAATCAAAAAACATGGATACATACTTATATTAAGAAGTAGTAATACATTACTTTGCCATACATAGTAAACATTCATCTTCTCTCTATTTAAATAAATTCCTCTAATTCTAGAACCATATCCTAGTCACATGTTATTTTCTGGGGCCTCGCACCATGCCCGAAACATCATTTTGGTTAACGTTAATGTAATTGATCAAATGACCCCCTGCAGGTGTATCTGAATAGCCTATGACAACAACCTTGAGAAGGATGGACTTAGCTGATTTGAAAAAGTCAATTCACTGCATTTTCTTCAGGGCTATATTCACTGGGCAATTTGTACCCTATACTGAGGGGGAATTATTTCGCTGTGTTCCTACGACCCCTAAACGACAGGTTTGCACTAACCTTTTAACACATTTTCATTCAATTGGCCTTACAAGATGGAAGAGATACACAATTAACTTTTAAAGAAGAAAGGTGAAATAGGGAATTCTTAAAAAGTAAAAATTCAGGCAGAAAAACGGTACTTTTAAAACAGAAGGAACAACGTGGAATCAGCGTGATGAGAAAACCTACTGTTACAATCTACTCTTGAAACTTTTAAAATACGAGATCCAAATTTATCAAACCCAATAATGTGATTTTCATAGTAAAACATCAGGAAAGGGAAAAAATAACTGTAATTTGGAGTGATTACAAAATCTTAAAAATCGCAGAATAATGTTTCGTGTGCTGCCCAGAAGGAACAGCAGTAAAAGAAACACCAGAAGTTTTTATTAAAGCCTGTATATGCTCATTCTCCCTACTTTAAAATTTAGATGCTATCTGGGATATCTTTAGCCTGAACACTGATGTTACAATGTTTGGAGAACTTTTTCAAATATATAAGCCTCAAGATATAATTCCACAAAAAATATAAAGTCCAAATATGCCAACAGATGTGTTCTAGATAAGACTATAGAAACTCATTTCCATCAATTACATCCTACTTTAAATATCCTCAGGGAAAACACCAGTGCAAAGTCCTATCACAAACTGTAGAATCATTCCTGGTATCTGGCTGTTTGTCAACATATCTGAATATGTTGAGTTTGTTTAGCTAGCGATTATCAATCGTGAGCCTCCAGCCCTCACTCAGTGAAAGACCTAATAGAAAGAGGTTTACCACCTTATTCTTAAAGATTTGAAGGTTAACGTTTGAATGCTAATGTTTGAATCATTCTTGTGACCAGCTAGCGAGCACTAAGGTAGGAGTTCATAATCTTCTCAGAAATGAATTCCAGCAAACATATCAAGAAGTAATTTATGACACATGACCTAAACTCTTCTTGTAGTCCTCCTCCTCATAGACAGCACAACTGACAGGTGATCCTCACCCCCACACCCTCAGGAGTAAGACACGCATACACACGGATACACACAGCCACACATCTCATCAGCCCAGTGGGAAGCAGGAAAAATAGTGCTTTCATTTCTGCTACACTAGCTAACACTGTGGTTTCTAACTATATTACTTAATGATACATTGCAGAGCCATAAACCAAATGTAGCCGGCTGCCTGTTTTTGTAAATCAAGTTTTGCTGAAGCAAAGCCATTCTCATTTGGCTACATATTGTCTACGGTTGCTTTCATGCCACTTCAACAGCGGAACGGAGTCATAAGGCCAGGACTTACAAAGTCTGAACTGTTTATTATCTGGTCCTTTGCAGATAAGATTTGCCAAATTCCAATCTATAGTGTAAGTCCTGTAATGCATCAAGAATTCTGGTCTCTTAAACATGTCTAATTTCAGGGTTCTCAATTAAAATGATGCAAAATGACTTCTGAAGTAGGCACACTTGGAATTTATTTCTAATCTAATTTTGGCAATGAGTTGCAGTGAATATCTTTTGATATTATACCCACCAATCCCTACAGCATTTGGCCACAGAAGAGGAAATTATATTTACTACCTATCTTTAATGTGGAGAGCCTCGAAAGACTTTTTGTGTGTATGATTAATTTTAATCTTCACAAAAACATAGTGAACAACTATTATCTCCAATTTACAGGTAAATAAGTATACAAAAGGTTTATAAAAATTACCTAATGACATACAACTTGTATGAGGGGCAGCTCTGTTGGATTCCAGATCCTTATTCTTCAATATCTAGGTTCTTACTTGTGCACCCTAAATATATTTCCAGCCTTTTAGAAAGCAAACTGGACAAAACACACAGACAGCTCACATCCTGGATTGCCTCCCTCACCCAAGAGTCCTCTAAAATTTAGTTCTAAATAAATGCTCTAATATAAAGAAGATGGGCCTAATGAATACCAGTTAGTGACATTATAATAACAGTAGGGTCTTTTAGAAAACAATTATTCTAGCATTGTATTAGGTATAAAATGAATAATTCCACACACTATTTACGATTCTTCCAGAAATGGTCCCGGCAAGGAAGCCGGCATGCTTCTTTCACATTACAGCCACAGATCTCAGCTCCTCTGCCTCCTCTCTGCTCCACGCAAATAAAATTTTGAAATCTCATTTGAGGTGTTCACAAGTAAAATCTTTTGAAACAACTGCCATGCATTAGGGTTTCATGAACCACTGGGGTGTAATCAGACTTTGTCTGAAAATCACATTTCTGCTCTGTGTACAATATTAGCTTGGCTACTGCTACTAGGAAAGCCTGTGCTCTAAAGCAAAATGAAGGTCTCAAATTGTTTGAGGACACAAATGGATTCTTAGTCAGAAACAACTGCTGAGAAAAGGAGATTTCTTTTAAAGAGATGCATCCCTGTGCCTCATCCGAATGAAAATGTAGGGCATCGCTCCCTAAATGACTGCTTTGATCTTTCAGAGGTTATTTTATTAGAAATAATGTCATTTCAGAGCAAAAATAGAGAAGGGAATTGCCATCTTAATATTTTCTAGCCCCAATTAGATAAAGTTCATTAATGGTAGTTTAATCAATTAAACTTCTGCATGGGCATTTAGTAATTATTAATTCTACCATTGTTTACTGAGCTCGTTAAGTGTTAAACCCTGTGTTATATCGGAAGTTTGAAAGATTAAAAAAATAAATAATTATAATATGTAATCAGAAATAAAAGTCAGAGGGGAGGAGAAGAAAAGAGACAAGACCATTTACCGGCACACATATGGAGACCATACCCTGGTAAACTAACGCATCTGTAGCTGGTGAACTAGGAGAAGGCAGGATTAGCAAAACTGTAAACTTTCCCCAGAGTTAGAACAAAAACTCCTATAGGACTATCGAATTAGAGTGAAAGCAATTCTAAACAACCATTCAGACACTTAGAAAAACTGATCTAAGCCAAGAACAGCGAGGCACATACGGGTTTTCTGACGTATCATGGTTTTAGCATCAGAAGTTAGACATCAGTGAAACAGGTCTGGTTTTATTTTTAGAGTTACTACTTGGAATTGAAAAAGATATTTCCTTGCATTGTAATTAAGCCATTTGTTTAATTCTCACTCTCAGGCATAAGCGATTAGAAAGTAAAATGATCACTGACTGCAGCAAAAGCCTAATCAATATACCCTGATTCATTTATCAAGTTAGCGGTTGTACAACAAATGTTAAAATACAAGAAAGAGAACACTTCCTATCTTTCACTTGAGGAAGTATTCACTTTATAAATTGCATGTAAAGACATTGGTCATTGGGCGTGCCTCTTGCAAAATGTTACTTTATCTTCAAATAAATACTCTCATGAATCTCAATCGGGCTAGAGTTATTGCACTCATCATCAGATTAAACATGTTTTCCTTTGTTCTGCAATAAAAACAGATCTATTTTAGCACAATATATTACAAATTCACCTAATGCATTCCAAATTGTTTTCTGTAGTTTATATTGAAACAAACAGTATATTCCTTTAACTCTATTGATTCACCAGAAAGGCAAACATTGTCTCCATCATTTAGCTGCTATTAACTGCAGGCAAGTTTTTAACCCCTGATTGTCAATCTTCATCTGTAAAATGTGGAAAATAAAAATTTAGTGGACTGCAGTGAAGACTGAGTGGTATAATCTATGTTTGAAGCTACTTAGCACAGCACCCAGCACAGAAGAGTGGACCAATAAACATTAGCTACTTTTCCTTCACAATGGACACTATGAGATGCATGTCAGTCTCCCAGGAACTGATTCTCTACCATGACTATTTTTTCATTCAAAAATAGAGATGGGGCTATAGTACTATTTTCCTCTATAAGGAATCCAAATCCCTTAAGTATAACAGGACCAGAGTTTGGGGGTGTCCTATCCAAATGTGTAATAACAACTGTAGATTTTACTTTTTATTTTTTTTTGTATTTCGCAGAGATGTTCATAGTTAACAGTCTTGCTAGACAGCCATCTTCAATGTGCAGTATACAACCTGTGATAACATTCAAACCATTATTCTTTGATTGCTACAAAAAAAAAAAGGAAAGAAAACAAAAGGAAAGATTGAAGGAGACAGATGAGCCAAAGAGAAAGACAACATTGCTCAGCAGTTAAGATTACAGACTCTGGGATCAGACCAACATGAGTATAAACTCTGGTTCTGCCAATTCAAACTGTGTGGACTTGGGCAAATGATTTTTTCTCCGTGAGCCTCAGTTAACTGGGTGATAAAATAACATTGCATGTTTGATATTTAAAATGCTTTGTCTATAGAAGGGCCTTAGTAAATAGTAGTTGAATGTCTTTTTTCAATTGTATTAAATTATGGGGAGGGTCTAAGAGATTGAATTTAAATGAAAAATCTAATCTTATGGAAATGACTATAAATATAATATTTTATACACAGAGAGTGCCAGTTTTAAGAAAGGAAAAACTATATTAAGTTTGTAATACTTAAGTCACATTTCACTTCTGCAATTACAAGAGGTGCTCAAGGCAAGTCATCTTTTGTTACTGGTGTATATCGAATATTACTATTTTAATACAGGTTTTCCCTTCTTAAAATGTGTATACATTTTTGGCACCCTCTGTGTACGCATGTATATAGTTATACATTATATATGTTTTACACATATGTATGGGGTAGCCTACAGAATGTATACTTAAATTTTGCTTCAAAATTTAGCAGCTTTAACAAAATATGGAAGCTTTTTAGAAACTGACTGACTTTTTAGAAAAGCTGACTTACAGGCCTTATCAAGTCCTATCAATCAGAATCTGCATTTTTAACAAGGTCCTCAGATTTGAGTCAAGTTTCATAAGCACTAATCTAGAGCTCTTTTAGCAGTAATTGTTTTAGGGGTATAGCTGGACACAGTATCTTGGAAAACATGTACACATATGCATAATGGCACATACCACTGTGCTGATATTCAACTAATTAGATTAAAACCTTTATATAACCAATAATGCAAAAATTGAAATAAAATAATTGAGGATTGCTATTCCATAGAAGATGAACTTAACTCTTTTTCTACTACCTGTCGCCTGTGCACATCAGCATGGTCTCAAGTTGTTCTTCAAGATCACATATCACAATCATATGGGAACTATTGTCAATGTTGAATCTCAGGCACTAAATCTATAAATATGGTGAATTGAAATTCTCAGGAATGGTGGATGTAGAAAAATGGGAAATACATACTTGCACTTTCCTTTTTGAAAGAATCCTTTTAAAAATACTGTTATCTGGGACCCACCTTCAGAAATTCTGATTTAATTTACCTGAGGGAGGTTGGGGCATGGCATTTTTCAAAAGTTCCTGAGGCAAATCCAACGTGAAATCAATGAAGGGAACCATTATTTTGCTATAGATCTAAACCTCAGGGTTGGTGTGAAGAATGTCCTCACTGGGTGTCCATTTCTGCTTGTAAAATATAAACTCTCACATGAGGTTAGAAGGCAGGATTGAGCATAAGGACCAGGGTATGCTCAATTTTTACCTATGTATTTATTAGCCACAATTTCAACATTAAGATATTAGTTAGGACTCTTAATACAAAATATTTGCCAATTAATGGCAATTTGTCAAATTAATCTGCACGCAAACATTCCCTTCTTACTAACGACATCTATCTCTTCTCATTTTGTCACTAAAAAATAATTTTAAAAGGAATTGGATATTTAAAACACAAGAGCAACTGAATCAAATTATGAAACTTCACATTTCTGCAAATTATCCAGGATGTCATAAAAATGATGTTGAAGAACCACATTCAGAGCCACTGACAAAGGACTTCCTGGCAGAGTTAGACAACTCAACCAGAAGAGGAGCTCAGGAAACTGATGTAGAAGATCATAAAAATGCAGTTCAAAGGAGAAGAATTTGAATTTCAAAAGATTAAGAGAGGCTCTTGGGGAAACATCTGATATGCTGAAAGATTTCTGCTGGAGAGGAAGGGCCCTCTTCATGAACATAACACAAAAGTCTCCCATGAAGTGAAGAGCTATGCTAATTCTGAACTTAGAAAAAAATACACTGGAAAAATGGGATTTATTTTTTTAGTCAGCTTCTGATAAAATCATTGAGTTTAATAAGTATATGAAATGTCCTATTCCCTTAAGTGTTAAGTTTGACAACTGAAGCCTCTGACATTTCACTCTGACATTTCTCATTTGGCTTTTTATTTATTATTATAGTTTTATTTGTGAGGGTACAGCCTCATTCTTTCAAATGCTTGTTTTGGCTTGTGATTGTCTTTCAAAGATTTTTTTAGAGAAGTTTTTGTGAAACCATGAATAAGTCAAAAGTTCATGTTAGTTTTGAATACAAGTTCCATCATGAAACCAAAGTAGTACAGACAAAACATCAACAAAATGTTTGGGAAGGATGCAGCTAATGAATGCACAGTATGGCATTGGTTTGACAAACTCTGTTCTGGCAATTTTAACCTTGAAAATGAGCCAAGTGAGCAACGTAAGACCAACGCAGATAATGATGAGTGAAAGCTGTAGTGCAAGCAAATCCATCTACATGTGAATTATCAGCAAAGTTTGACATTCCTAGTCCAACGATATAAAACAAATCAGCAAGGTGAAGAAGCTGGACAGATGGGTGCCACATGAATTGCATGAGTGTCAGGAAAGAAATTACCTCAAAGCTTGCCCTTCTTTGCTGTCAAAACATAAAGGCAAACCATTTTTACACTGTATCATTATGTGTGATGAAAAATGTATTCTTTTTGACAATCACAAGTATTTGGCACAATGGCTGGATAAAGATAAAGTGCTGAAACCCAGCACAAAACCTAATATTCATCAGAAGTAGATAATGGTGTCTGTTTGGTGGTCTGGTGCTGATAATATCTGCCATAGCAGTGGTTCTCAACCTGTGGGTCGTGACCCTTTTGGGGGTTAAATAACCCTTTCACAGGGGTCACCTATGACCATTAGAAAACATAGATTTGCCGTGGTCTTAGGAACCCAGAAACCGCTCCTCTATCCGGCTCTAGGTAGGTCCGCCACATGCAGATACGCCCACATCCGAGTACCCGGCATGATGACATCATTGCGCCAAACCCATCACATACACACCGTAAAATACAGGTGTGTGTGACAGGGTTGGTGCCTTAATGTAGTTATGCAGACCAGTCACACATGTGTAGAGAGCAGCTACTGTGTTGAAAGCAGCAGTATTGGAGGTAAAATGACACTTCATGAATTATAATTCTGGGTAAATGTAAAATCATGTAGTGTAAAATCATCAACGACTGCCAAAAAAAAGTCTGTATCATGGGAACAATCTGGATGCAGATGGGTCTTTCTCTATTCAGCTGTGGTTGATGTGAATACTGCCCCCTTGTGATAGTAACAGGTATGTAAAAAAAAAAAAAAAGAACGGAATGGGAAATCAAAGGAAACTTTAACTGTGTTGACTGAACTATACCACGTATCATCTTTTGTAGCTATTGTTATATATTATTTTCATTAGCAAACCATCCTGTGACAGTGGATCATGTAGAGAA